>VZQC01007817.1:28455-73347 GCA_009823505.1 Rhizomys pruinosus | reverse complement strand
AAAAAAAAAAAAAAAAAAAAAAAAAAAAAAAGAAAAAATGTAGTATGGGAAAACTAGAGAAGTATACATTTCTTGCTGTCTAAGCCTGACAATCTTAGAAAAAGATTTAATTTTAGTATCACACTTTTTCCATTTAAGACTATTCATGGCCACAGTCCCCTTTGCTGTGTATTAAACCTTTAACATTCACTTAGGTCAGAATGATAACACTGAATTCATAGCTGCAATATGCAATATTCTTCTTTAGTTCCTAATGTGGATCTGCCACCCCTGTGTTCATCAAGATTTCGGACTGGACCTCCTGGGGAAGAGGCCCAAGTGACTAGCCAGTTTATTGCAGATGTCATTGAAAAGTAAGACTATCATGATAAAATTTGACTGTCATTCATATGTAGTTTTGGCTTCCATTCACTGTGGTCTTTATCATTAAATCAAGTTCACAGATAATTAAGAAGGAGGACTTATGCATTTCTCCAGGAAAGGTAAGAGAGATACAGTGAGCTTTTACTAACTCTGAAGTGGATTTGTGTGTGTGTTGTGTAGTAGGGTTGGGGGCATTAAATAATAACCTTAAACATGGAGATTTTAGAAGTAATTCTGTTGAAACTAATTTCATTATGTAATTGTCAAACTTACTTCATAACCTCCTCCAACTGTTTGTTTTTATGAGACAGGATCTCCTTATGTAGCAAAGCCTGGCCTTAACACTTAATACTCCTTCCTAACCTCCCAAGTGCTGGGATTATAGATGTGTGCCACTATCCAACAAGCAATAATTTACTGCCTGTCTGGGGAGCTAGCTTTTAAGCTAAGATACCCAGTCTTATTCCTTGTAGCAGGTCAGTTTCTGCTTATGCTCCTGTTTAAGATGAAGCCACAAAGCAGAGTCTAAAATTTTGTTTGAAATGTAGAACTAGCCGGGCGCAGGGCTTTAATCCTAGCACTTGGGAGGCAGAGGCAGGTGGATCTTTGTGAGTTCAAGGCCAGCCTGGTCTACAGAGCGAGTTCCAGGACAGCTGGGGTTACAGGGAGACCCTGTCTCGAAAAGACCAAAAAAAAATAAAAAAAAAAATAAATGTAGAACTAGATATATGTCTGTCAGTCTGTCTATCTATCTAATCTATCTAATCTATCTATCTATCTATCTATCTATCTATCTATCTATCTATCTATCTATCATCCACCCACCCACGCAACCCAGTAGTTTACCTACACACACACACACACACCCCACTCTAAAACCTGTATAGTGGTACACTGTTTCAGGTAGGATTTTTATTTGCTAACCTAGCAGTAAGAATAAAAGTTGCTTCTGTATTAATAAGCTCTATTTGGGGAAATGGCCAAATTTGATACTTGTCAAGTTGGTGGTCACAGCAGCTTTCTAAGTCTCGGGTCTAATTTTTGTGTGAACGATTTTAGCTTTCGTGGGTTCTGTATTGTGACCTCATTTGCCTCGACTATGATGGAAACATTTTGGATGCCTGCACATTTGCTTTGTTAGCAGCTTTAAAAAATGGTAAGCAACCTTACTAATCCTACTAATGGGATCAGAATATTAGATTTTATGAAACAATATCCAGTGGGTCAACCACCTTTTGAAGGGTTTTCTTGAGAATTTCCGTGTGATTTGTTTTTTTGAGACAAGGTATCATATGATCCAGGCTGGTCTTGAACTTCTGGTCCTTCTGCCTCTGCCCTCTAATGAACTGATTGGCTTTTTTTTTTTTTTTTTTAAAAATATACTTGGAAGTTTATATTCTGTAGGATTTTTAAAGAGTTGCCATGATTATATCCATGTTATTTTAGTTGTTAGGCTGGAATCCTTCCCAGAATTCCATTGACTTAGGGAAATAAGAGTTCTAACTATAGTCTGGGTGGTGTTTTCCAGGTTCTTTATGTGTGGCCAGAAGTAGTGAACAGACTGGTTTTTAGTAAAGCCAAAGATGTTACCTTTCATAGTAAAATTTATTATTTTATTTTATTTGCTTTTTTATGTGTATGAATGTACTGTCTGCATGTAGGTTTGTGCACCTGTGTCGTGCAATGCCGTGGAGGTCAGAAGAGGGTCTCGGATTCCCCTGGAACTGGAGTCAAAGACGGTTCTTAGCCGCCACGTGAGTGCTGGGGATCGAACCCTGGTCCTCTGCAAGAGCAGTCGGCGCTCTTAACCGCTAGATCTCTCCAGCCCCAAAATTTATTTTTTATTTTATTTTGTCTTTTTTGAGACAGGGTCTCCCTTTTAGTCCCAGCTGGCCTGGAGCTCACTCTGTAGACCAAGCTGGCCTTGAACTCAGAGATTTGCTTGCCTCTGCCTCCCAAGTGCTAGGATTAAAGGTGTGTGCCACCATGCCTGGCTTAAAGATGGTTCTTATCCACCATGTGGGTGCTGGGAATCGAACCCGGATCCTCTGCAAGAGCAGTCTGCATTCTTTACTGCTGAGCCATCTCTCCAGCCCCCACAGTATAATTTGTTTTAAAGAATAAAAATAAATGTTAAAAAATTCTTTTGTGTGTGTACACTTACACATAAGTGTTTTGCTTGTATTAAGGGTACCTCATACATGCCTGGTACCTGCAGAGGCCAGAAGATGGCATTACATCCCTTAGAAATGGAGTTAAGGATGTGTGTTAGCCTCCATGGGGTGCTAGGAACCCAACCTGGGTCCTCTGCAAGAAGAGTCAGTACTTTTTACCATGGAGCCATTTCTCCAGTCCTCTGTAGTCAAGTTTCTTAGTAAGGACTTTAGAGTCATTTTGCATTGTTGAATTGATAATACAACTAAGTCAGGGGTTGTGCAGGCCTGTAATCTCAGTTCTCAAGAAGCTGGTAGAATGATGATAGGTTTGAGGCCAGCCTAGACTATGTAGTAGGAGCCTATGTAAGAAAAAGTTGGGGGTAGGTGAGTGGAGGAATTGGGGGGGGTGGGGGAATGGCTGAAGAGAGAGCTCAGAGGTAACTTTCCAAGCACATGCTATATTTGCAGAAGACCCGGGTTCTGCTCTCAGCACCCAGGCAGCACAACTCTGTACCTCCAGTTCCAGGGATTCCGATGCTCTCTTTTGGCACTAAGCACACACAGTGCTTACATGCAAGCAAAACACTCATACATGCAAGCAAAACACTCATACACTTAAAAGTATAAATTAAAACTTACATGCAAGCAAAACACTCATACACTTAAAAGTATAAATTAAACTCAACTAATTGAAAGTAGATGTAGTTAGTTAATAACAATGTTATGATATAAATCAAAGTTAAAGACTGAAATTTAAATCCATTCTGTTTCCTTATCTATAATAAAAAGGGAAATAGTAATAACAAGACTGTTGAGGACTGAATGAAGAAAAATGTATCAGTACTGGCATCTGAAATGGATAGACATAGGATTTCTTTGAAAAAGATGAAGAACTAAACAGGAATGGGAGATGTTATGAAACTCAGCTTATTAACTATACCTTAATTGTTATGACATAAAAAATGCTGTTTAGACTCACCTCTAATCGTGTTTAGACTCACCTCTAATCCCAGGATTTAGGAGCTGAAACAGGATTATGAATTCCAGGCCAGCTGGGCTACACAGTGAGATGAAAACCCATGTTTTAAAAAACTGCTTTAGATAAACTAGAGGAAAAAGTTTAAAGCATAAAAACCTTGCAATATACAGGAAACTTATATTTACTTGCTTTTTCTAGTACAGTTGCCGGAAGTTACTATAAATGAAGAAACAGCTTTAGCAGAAGTTAATTTAAAGAAGAAAAGTTATTTGAATATTAGAACGAACCCAGTTGCAACTTCCTTTGCTGTGTTTGATGAGTAAGTTAATCAAATGTATAAAAACATATCTCCATTCAAAGTTAAGGCACTGGCTTGGTTTTTAGCCAGCTACAAGAAATGCCCAAGGTGACCACCAATCCTAGTTGGCCTGGACACTAGTCACCTTCTACTTCATAAGGATACTGATTTATAGGACTGATCTGCTCCTCATCTTACTTGTTCCCACTTGTTCCCACATTTCCTTTTTTTTTAATTTAAAAATTTTTGAAGTAAAAGGGAAGGTACTTGGGCATGGTTCACATTAGGCATATGTTCTAGTAGTGAGCCTTATTGTATAATCTTTTGTTGTTGTTCCTTATTCATGAATTCATACAAAATATTCGAGATCAGTGTTTTATTATTTTATTTTTGTATGTGTATGAGTGTACTATCTGCATGTAGGTCTGTGCACCCATGTCGTGCAATGCCTCGGAGGTCAGAAGAGGGTCTCGGATTCCCCTGGAACTGGAGTTCTCCTGGAATTGGAGTTACAGACGGTTCTTAGCCGCCATGTGGGTGCTGGGGATCGGTGCTCTTAACCGCTAGGCTATCTCTCCAGCCCGAGATTAGTGTTTTAATCCTCATCTTCCTCCTCCTCTTCATCCTGGTTAATCTGGACGTAACGTAATTCATAGCTCTCTCTTTGCTGTTAGCTACTTCTAGTAACCAATCACATAGATTATTCTTCAAGTTTTTTTTTTGTGAGATGCTTTGAATACCTTTTAGAAAAATGTACCTTGGAAGTGATAGTGATCTTGCTCTTGCGCCTTTCAATGGTGACAAACCCTCCACCAAGGTTCCCAGCCTTCCTCTTCACTTTGATTCTTTCTTGGAGGAACTGCTTGAGAATTGGCAGCATCCATGATTCCATCTTCTACAGGGTGGGTGCAGTCAAGGGTGAACTTCAAAACCTGCTTCTTTTTTTTTTTGGCCCCCCCCTTTGTCACAAGCTTTTTCATGGCACCTTGGCAGCAGTGAAGGCAGAAAGGGAGATTACTGTATAATCTTAACCCAAACCAACCTTCAGTAGTTACTAAGGAATTGAAGAGCAAGGTTTTTATATGTATTTTAGGTTGCTAATTTTCTGGTTTCTTACCAGGTCTATATTATTACTTCTAAAATGCAAGTGGGACTTTAGTATTCTTTTAAATTAAAATCTGTCCCATGAACTGATAACCTACTCTTAATTTACCTTTTTTTTTAATTTTAAATTTAGCACTTTGCTGATAGTTGACCCTACTGGAGAGGAGGAACAGCTGGCAACAGGAACCTTAACAGTAGTAATGGATGAGCACGGCAGGCTATGTTGTCTACACAAACCAGGTACGTTCCTAACACTGCAGCTTTAAACACTATGTAGATGAAAACTTTGTGTGTGTTCCTGCACACACGGAGTCAGGGGCAGAGCACAGAATTTGTTAAACTAATGTAAGTTTACTAGCTTCTTGGCTAGCTCAAATTACATTTTTATGATATGTATCACTTAAAGTTATGACATACATCAGAGTTTCTTGGAGGGCTTCCTGAAACCAACCTTCACATCTTGACCATACCACTGACTGACATTATCTATTTGCTTAAAAAAGAAAAAATTGACATGATCTTCAACTTTCACAAAATAATGGAGACATTAAATGTTGGCAAAATAATTTTTCAGGTGGGAGTGGACTGACTGGAGCTAAACTTCAAGACTGTATGAGCCGAGCAGTTACAAGACATAAAGAAGTAAAAAAACTTATGGATGAAGTAATTAAAAGTATGAATGAAAAATAAACAGCCACCACATTTTCAAAAGATTTGTAAAAATTGTATTTGTTACACTGTGCACAAATTTTTTATACTAAATAAATATCAAACTACATTCTTTTGAAAGATGTTTCTAGAACTCATTAGCTTATTTATGTAGATGGTATGTACAGTGAAAACATTTTTAAAAAGCAGTGACTTAAGTAAATCAACTCCAGTTCATTTAACCATTTCCCCATTTGTATTTAAAATCAGGGTTGTGTTTTCATATAAAGTTTGTACAGCTATGAATGTAAAATACCAACATCTTAAAAACAAAAATGAATTAGAAATGCAATTCCTTTGATTTGGTGCTTTTCTTTAAAAAAGAAAAATAACTCAGAATTTTGGAGTGGTTGGCGTGCCTCTCTTCATTTTACTTTTTGACTGGCTGCCTGTATGCCGATGCTGCTGCCGATATAGCTGGGCTGTTTGTGCTGCTGCCGCCGCCATAGCCATTTGATGCTGCAAGAACCGCAACTGCTGCAAAAGGGAGGGAAAAGATTCAGTTATGTTAGCTGCAGAGATGTGTGGGGAGGTGCTTTTCCCAGGAGTGAGGAAAACAAAACTGAAAAGGAGAAGCACCAAGATCACAAAGGGACCATGACACCAAGACAACGTGCAGTTGAGCAGCACCAGAGGCACAGAAGCCTGCTGAGGTGAGGGCTTTAGGGGACTCTTGTTACCTAGCCCTGCCAGTCCATATTGCAGTAACTCAGCAACTTCAGCTACCATTTTGATGTTTAATGATAGTTCCTAGCAAAATAAAACCAACTATCAAAGATTCAATTATAATATGTTGACTTTATTCCCTAAAATATAGTGTAACCTTTTTCTAAACAAACATTTTCTAATAGGAACACTTCCACAGTACAATATTAGAAAGATAATAATTGTTAGCTATTTCAAAATATACTGCACACTAAAAGGATGTAGATAATGTGCCACCAGCATGTTGAGAAAAAATGTAAAGTATGTATCATATGTATAAAATATATTCACTGCTCCAAGTTGACTGGCATTTAAAATGTCAGACTTAAAAATTACTAAGTTATTTACCAATTACTTCAGTCTTAAAAGACAGTAAAATAAACCTACAGCAAGGCATTTTATGATACTTTTGGAGCTGAGTATCTTAAAAAAATGTAACCAGAGTGAAGTTGCTGGATTACTTGTATCTGTTGCTGCTGCTGTTGAAAGGCAGAAGAGAGCTGGAATCTGTGCTGAGGAAGGCTTTGCTCAGGTCTGTTCTCGGCAGAGCCAAGCTGAGACAACACTACAGAGAGGAGAAGGAGAGCAGGCCAGTCAGAGTCTGAAGGCATCAGGGTTAGAGAAGGACACAGAAAACAAAACAAAAACAACCTCCCACCTTGAAAAAAAAACCCCAAACCAGAAAAAGTGAGCAGTATGATTAATCTTAAGTATCAAATTATAGATATTTCAGAATAAATTTAGTCTCCTGTTAGTTGAGGGTATCACTGACTATAGAACATTCTATCTATATACATGTGCCAAGGCATTGTATACCGAATTTCTTTGTTTAGCTAGGCTTTCACGTAGCCAAAGATCTAACTATAACCAAGTCCCCTGCTATCTAACTCCCAGAATGCATTTGCCCCCATATCTGGTTTTATGCAGTGCTGGTTGTCCAAGCCCTTTCATTTAAGCTAGGGAAGCACACTCTACCAACTGAGCTACATCTAGAGTTCCACTATGTCCTTTCCGCATCTCAATGAAACTTGATATTGGCACCCCTTTTCAGAAGCCTTTAATATAAAACAACACATTACTTAAAAAATAGCATCCAGTGGGGCTGGAGAGATGGCCTAGCGGTTAAGAGTGCCGACCGCTCTTACAGAGGACCCGGGTTCGATCCCCAGCACCCACATGGCAGCTGAGAACCATCTGAAACTCCAATTCCAGAAGAACTCCAGTTCCAGGGGAATCCTACACCCTCTTCTGACCTCCGCGGTATTGCATGACACGGGTGCACAAACTTGCATGCAGACAGTACATTCATACACATACAGAAATAAATAAAATTAATAAAAAAGAATTAAAAAAATGTTAAAAAAAATAGCATCCAGTGAAACAACAGTGGTGAACTAAGACTTTCAGCTGACTGGGCCATACTAATCAGTTCAATAGGCTCAAGTGCAGGCGAGGAAGCTGAAAACTTGGTCTAAGTGACAAAGCAATAGTGTTAAGTCTAAAAACAGACAAATTCTCAAGCTATAGTATAGCTGTTTTAGAAAAATTTTAACATATATAAAGGTACGTAATTATAAAACTTCCATTTGAAAATTTACTTCTAAATTAGAATTTTATGTAAGAGTTGTTTTCAAAATACAGATTTGGACTATTCTATACTAAAAGGATGCCTTAATTTGGAAACTGGGAGTTATAGAAATCTAGAGACATAGTAACCACAGCGTCAACTCAAAATGTTGAGTTCATTGACTAAATCCTTAAATTACAACTTTAAATTCTATCACATTACTCATTCTGAAATAAATGTGAGGTTAGAATTCAATTTTAGTTTAATTTTATTTTAGTTTAATATTTTAGTTTAATATTTACTATTGGAAGCAGGGAGTAGCATTAAATTTAGTTTGTTTTACAAATGATAAAAAAATAAAAACAAATGTGGCTTACAGAAGTTTTGTTCTAATCATGAAGATTTAAGTCATCT
The DNA here is from genome assembly GCA_009823505.1 of Rhizomys pruinosus. NCBI lineage: Eukaryota > Metazoa > Chordata > Mammalia > Rodentia > Spalacidae > Rhizomys > Rhizomys pruinosus. Next base: position 65,053 of record VZQC01007817.1, on the reverse strand, counting down.
TCTATACATTATGATGAGACAATGCAACACGAGAAAATCTAGTCTCTAGTCTCAAGAATTTAGGAAAACTGAACTGTATGAACACTGAAAACTGCTTTGACGACTTTTACTAAGTTGGATAAAAGTTTGCCAGTAAGCTATCATAAAGAAAACATATCTTGGGGCTGGAGAGATAGCCTAGCGGTTAAGAGCACCGACTGCTCTTGCAGAGGACCCGGCTTCGATCCCCAGCACCCACATGGCAGCTAAGAACCGTGTGTAACTCCAATTCCAGGAGAACTCCAGTTCCAGGGGAATCTGAGACCCTCTTCTGACCTCCGTAGCATTGCACGACACGGGTGCACAGACCTGCATGCAGACAGTACATTCATACACATACAAAAAAAAAAAACTAAAAAAAAACCCATCTTTTTTTTAATCAACTGTCAAATTAATGGGGAAAAAACCCTGCATTTTAAATGAAAAATTCTTAGCCAGCCAATTATTGATCTACTAGTTCACAGATCAAATACTTTTTCCTGATTGCTGCTGCAAGGGAAGGAAAAGAAAATTTAAGTGCTGAGATCACAAATTGTTTATGAAGTTAGGAAGATACCTACCAGCTCCCTGTGACTGTGAAAAACTTCCTACTCCAGTACGGCTAATAACAGAAGATAGCTGAGCAGTTAAGGCCTGTTCCTGAGTAGTGAAACCTTGTTCCAAACCCTGAATCAAAAAAAAAAAAAAAAAAGCAAATGACATATGCAAAAGACAAAATACAATTTTGTGCTGGTGAAAAGAAATATTTTTTTTCCGTATGTGAAAGAGCATCAACAGTAACAGGAGATTTACAGGGAAAGACTATCAATGTATCAGAATTAGCAAAAACTGAAACAGAATTGAATATATTTGTTATATGCTACATTAATAATCCTTACACATGTTTTTGAGACAGTTTCCTTAAAAAAATATTAAAATTGTTTGTTTTTTATGCTTTCATGGGTCCCAGAGATTCATCTCAGGTTGTTAAGTTTGGTGGCAGGATACCTGCTGAGCTGTCCATCTCTTCTCTGTAGCACTTAGTTTTTTGTTTTAAATAAAGTTTCATCAAAGCATTTGTTTATCCTCTGCTGGGATGAAGGGCCTGCATCATGCCCAGATAAAACAATTTTTTTAAAACTTGAAACACTTTCCAATACTGTCAGAACTTTTTACCAGCAAGCAGCATAACTCAAGAAAATAGAAAGCATATATATTTTATTTTTTAAAACATTTTACCATTTATTTTCTATGTGTATGAATGTACTGTCTGAATGCAGGTCTGTGCACCCGTGTCGTGCAATGCTGTGGAGGTAAGAAGAGGGTGTTGGATTCCCCTGGAACTGGTGTTCTCCTGGAATTGGAGTTACAGACGGTTCTCAGCCGCCATGTGGGTGCTGGGGATCGAACCTGGGTCCTCTGCAAGAGCAGTCAGTACTCTTAACCACTAGGCCATCTCTCCAGCTCCAGAAAGCATATATATTATAAAATACATGTCCTATTGTATAAATGGCATGAATGTCATGATACCCAGGAACCTACCAAAGAGCTAGGTTAAGCTTAACAGAAATGTAAAGTACAAGATTAACATAACTAAATTAGCACTGTAAACTGGGTGTGGTAGCACACAGCTTTAATCCTAGCCCTCAGGAGGCAGAGGCAGGTGGATCACTGTGAGTTCAAGGCCATCCTAGTCTACAGAGTGAGCTCCAGGATAGTTGGTACTAAAAGGGAGACCCTGTATCAAAAATACCAAAAAAGAAAAAAAAAAATTAGCACTGTAGCTAAGTGTAGTGACACGTAGTTGTATTAGCTAAGGGCAGGAATTTCATGAGTTGGAAACCTCCAAACAAAAAATACTATACACTAGTAGAACTAATCAAAATATCCCAATTTCTAATTACCAAAAAAAAAAAAAAAAGTAACAAAACCTGAACAGGGAAGTGTTTATACAGAAAAACTATTCCTCAAATAAACCACTAGGTTTAACTCAATGCCTTTAAAAATTTTTTTTCGTTTGTTTTTTTTGGGACAGGGTCTTCCTGCCGACCTGGCTGTCCTGGAACTCGCTCTGTAGACCAGGCTGGCCTTGAACTCAACAGAAATCCGCCTGCCTCTGCCTCCCAAGTGCTAGGATTAAAGGTGTGCGCCACCACGCCCAACTTAAAAACTTCTTTAAAAAAATAGATATAAATGATTCTAGAGTATTTATGAAATGAAAGTTAGTGGTAGGGTCTGGAGAGATGGCTCAGCGGTTAAGAGCACTGACTGCTCTTGGAGAGGACCCGGGTTCAATTCCCAGCCCCACAAGGTGGCTAAGAACCGTCTTTTTTTTTGGTCTTTTCGAGACAGGGTCTCCCTGTAGCCCCAGCTGTCTTTAACTCCAGTTCAAGGGGAATCTGACACCCTCTTCTGACCTCCGCAGCACTGCACGACACAGCTATTCTATAAATGGTGCTGAAAATAACTGGATATTCATAATCCCCACCACTAAATAATAAAACCCCAGTCAGTGCTTAACTAAATTGCTTGATTTACACAAAAATTAACACCCCCCCCAAATCTTTTACAAGATTTAAAATAGAAAACTGAAATTTGGCTGGGCGTGGTAGTGTATACCTTTAATCCTAGCACTCAGGAGGCAGAGGCAGGTGGATCTCTGTGAATTCAAGGCCAGCCTGGTCTACATAGTGAGTTCCAGGACAGGTGGGGCTACAGGGAGACCCTGTCTCAAAAAGACCAAAACAGGGGCTGGAGAGATGGCCTAGCGGTTGGGAGTGCCGACCACTCTTACAGAGGACCCAGGTTTGATCCCCAGCACCCACATGGCGGCCGAGAACCGTCTGTAATCCAATTCCAGGAGAACTCCAGTTCCAGGGGAATCCGACACCCTCTTCTGACCTCTGTGGCATTGCACGTCACGGGTGCACAGACTTGCATGCAGACAGTACATTCGTACACATACAGAAATAAATAAAATTAAAAAAAAAAATAAAAAGACCAAAACAAAACCCCCAAACAAACAAAAAACCAAAACAAACAAACAAAAAAAACAACAAAACAAAAACCCCAAAAAACCAAACTGTTACAACAGTTTCAGAAGAAATTTGGAAACCAAGGGTAGCTGAAGAATTGTTGGTATTAACACCTGAAGCACATTGTTACTAGGGTTTTTTGGTAAATTTGTAATTGAATTTTTGTGAATTTCATACAGAATATCTTAATCATTTTTATACTCCCTTCCTCACTGACATCCTTCTGTGCAGTGTTAAGGCCTATTGAGTCAAGTTAGTATCTCCAGACATCCCTCAGTGCAAGTTCATCCACTGAGGCCTAGTTAGCTACTTAGAAACCCGTTTAGGACTAGCTCGGGGCTGGAGAGATGGACTAGTGGTTAAGAGTGCCAATTGTTCTTGCAGAGGACCCAGATTCGATTCCCAGCACCCACATGGCGGCTGAGAACCGTCTTTAACTCCAGTTCCAGGGGAATCTGACACCATCTTCTGACCTCTGAGGCACTGCATGACATGTGTGTACAAACCTACATGCAGGCAGTACATTCATACACATAAAAAAGACTAGCTCTTCCTCACTGAGCAGTGATCAGCCACTAATAGTTCTTCATCTAAGATTGGTGCCTGGTGCCCATTTGCAGTTATGTGCTGGGTTTTTGTCTGCTTGAGTTTGCACGAGTTGTGTGCATGCTGACACCATTGCTGTAGATTCATATGAGCAAGGTCCCAGAAGCCTGTATAGTTATGTACCTCCTTCCTGGTTCTTACAATGCTTTTGCTCCCTCTTCCTCAATGGTCCCTGAACCCTGGGTGGGTGGAGTTTAATTTTGGAGTTCGGACCAAGAACCCACACTCTGCAGATCCTTATTCTCTATGCTCTGGCCATTTTGTCCTTTTGTGTGCATGGCCTTCAGTTGGTCTATGTATCCCTGGGTGTAATTCTTCTGCTTCCAATGAATAAAATTTCCCAAGGAAAAACTAAAAGAATAGAAGCCAGAGGACCAGGATTTCAGGGTCATTCTAAGCTACCAAACAAATCTAAGGCCAGTCAGGGACACATGAGACCCTATTTCAGAAAAAGCCAAACCAGCCAATCAAATCCACAAACAAAAACCCCTTCAGGGTACATGAGGTAGTACACACCCCTGATCCAGCACTCAGGAGGCTGAGGCAAGAGGATTCCAAGCCTGGTCTCCATAGTGAGACTATCTCAAAATAAACTCTCCTTGACTGCCCCAAAAATTTCAGTAAAAACATTATTGTAAAAAGAAATTTCCATGGTGTGGGCTGGAGATGGCAATACGTTTCTTACTGATTGACATCATACCCAGAAAGCACATGACAATGTGGAAGGATATGGGCAAAGTGCAATCTTTGTTCACAATGATGATGGGAATGCAAAATAATGCAGAGCAGCAATGAAAGCTGTGGCCTTTCTCAGCAAAGTAAAAAACAGAATTACTGTTAGATCCAGCAACCTCTGGGTATATATCCAAAAGAATGACCTATCTGATGAGATGATAAGGCAGGCATAAAAGGATATGTTTTATTATTTCACTAGTGAGATACTTAGATCATTTACAGTCATGGAAACATTTAGAATGTTGGCCAGGGGGAGGAAGAGTGGAAGATTTTAAAGTTTCACTTTTGGAAGATGAAAATTTCTGTTGCACAATAATGTAAATATATTATTACTAAACTGCACACTTAAAAATGGGAGACACACGGGCATGGCTCACATTTGTTACCCTAGGACTTAAGAGGATGAGGCAGGAGGACTGCTGAGTTCCAGAATACCTTGGGAAACAGTAAAAAGCCTGCTTCAAAAGAACAAAATGGAAACTAAAAGGCTCCCAAAACTCAGACAGTAATATTTTGGGTAAAGGTACTTGTGCCAAGAACACCAACAGTGGAAGGAAAGAACTTCCTCAAGTCCTCTGACCTTCACACATGTGCCATGGCTAATGCACATATTATATATATAAAAAATTACTACTTTTTGAAAGCAAGTAAATTAGGATATTTATCAGCAAAGTAAGATCCTTAATGTGTTAAGAATAAAGTTTTGAGCCGGGCATGGTGGCGCACGCCTTTAATCCTAGCACTTGGGAGGCAAAGGCAGGTGGATCTTTGTGAGTTCAAGGCCAGCCTGGTCTACAGAGTGAGTTCCAGGATAGCTGGGGCTACAGGGAGACCCTGTCTCGAAAAGACCAAAAAATGAAAAAAAAAAAAAAGAATAAAGTCTTGAACATTTACTTTGCAAGAAATCTACTAGGGAATGAGCTTCATCCACTTAGACCCGACTGAGGAGTACTGGGCAGAAGGACTGAGGAGTACTGGGCAGAAGGACTGAGGAGTACTGAGCAGAAGGACTGAGGAATACTGGGCAGAAGGACTAAGGAGTACTGGGCAGAAGGACTGACAGTATTTTAGACTGGATGTAGGAACCAGGGTTAGGACTGAGTTCTTTTCAGTTTCCAAAACAATTCTAAAGTATACCCAAAATTCAGAAACACCATTTTCTCTTCTGACTTTATTTTATTTATTTATTTATTTATTTACTTATTTATTTATTTGGTCTTTTTTGAGACAGGGTCTCCCTGTAGCCCCAGCTGTCCTGGAACTCACTCTGGAGACCAGGCTGGCCTTGAACTCCCAAGGATCCGTCTGTCTCTGCCTTCCAAGTGCTAGGATTAAAGGCGTGCACCACCACGCCTGGCTAATTATTATCTTTATTTTTTTTATGTGTATGAGTGTATTGCCTGCATGTATGTAAATGCATCTGTGTAGTACAATGCTGGTTGAGGCCCAGAAGAGAGCACCTGGATCCCCTGGAACTGGAGTTAAGGATGGTTGTTAGCCACCATATGGGTACTGGGACCTGAACCTGGGTTCTGTGCAAGAACAGCTAGTGCTCTTTAACTGCTGAGCCATCTCTCCAGCCTCTCTTCTGACTTTTGATTACTGCATTTCTTATTCAGTTTCATTCTGTTTGGCAGTTTACAGTATTTGCTTTTGTCTATGTTCTCACTGCTCTACACTTCATGACAAGAGACAGATCTATTCTAACAGCAACAAATTTCTACAAACAAAAAGTTGAAGGACTGGTTAGAAAGTACTTCGGTTACAAGGGTGGGAACACCTGGTTCTGCCATTCAGTGTACATTTTGGTGTTGAGTCATTTATCTCAATGTGATCCCTACTATGCAAGATGGAGACATCATCCGTTCAGAACATTAGAATAACCAATAGCTATTATTGTTGATAAAAAGGAACAACACAAGAAATATTTCTTCCAACAAATTAAACCACTGGAAATTTGTGAAAAACCTGCCCTAAGTTCTACAGTACAAACACAACCAAGGTTAAAAATCCCATACCTGCTCCCCTGGCTGCTGAGGACTGGAGGCTGCTGGGTGCTGATGCTGGGATACAAACTGTGAGAGCTGCTGCTGCTGCTGCTGCTGGGTGTTAAAAATGAGTGAACCACCAGGAAGCTATTCAGAATTTAAAAACAATTAATTAGCCACCTTTATGTTTATTTTCATGTGAAATATTTTACAAATATTAATCTATAATTAATTTACTATGTACCAGTACCAGGTACTCTTCTAGGTAACTGAGGAAACAGATGAAGAAAAAACAAAATATGAAGGAAAGTAATTCTTTTTTTTAAAGTCAATTTTTTATTGAAGCTTTGCGAATTTCATACATTTACCAATCAAATCTAGATTCATTCCCTCTTCCTTGTCCTTCTACCCCACCGGATCTCATGCATTCTGCCATACATGTTTTCATCTTTTTTTTAGTCTCTTTAAAATTTTTCCATGCAGAAGTTTACTGTTTCTGGCAAAAGTTCACCATTTCAGTCAGTTGTATGACCCAGTCTTTTTGGTGGTGTTGTTGTGGAAAGTAATTTTTTTTTTTTTGTCTTTTTGAGACAGGGTCTCCCTGTAGCTCCGGCTGTCCTGTAACTCACTCTATAGACCAGGCTGGCCTTGAACTCACAGAGATCTGCTCGCTCTTGCCTCCCAAGTGCTAGGATTAAAGGTGTGGGCCACCACACCTGGCTGTGGAAAGTAATTCTAAGTGAAATAATGTGATCTTCAGTCCTGCATATACTACCATTACAGGGCTCTGCATTTAGTCTGTAATACTGACATTGTGTTTACATCATGCGTACAAAGTAAGTTTCAAATTGTAGCTCTCTGCAGGTTTCCTTATCTATTATGACAGATACAAGGTAGGCTGTTCTGTCAGGTATTTCTGTTTCCCAATAATCTATAGCTTTGCCATCATTACTGGATCTTTATATGCAGATCTACCTTTAAGTTCTCTGTAGACACCTCTATCAATTTTTCCAAACTACTATCTGACCCTTAAATCAAAGGACCTGGTAAAAGAGGGCAAGCTGAGATAATGGTGGCTGGAAGGAGACAAAATATCAAATGTTTTCTGTAATATGTAGAACCTACATTAAAAATTTTTGTGTATTTCATACAGAAAACCTCAATCAATCTTATCACCTTATGCCTCACCCCCCCCCCCCCCCCTGGAATTCATACATTCTGTCATTTGTAAAGAATCTGCAGTGTTTTTTTTTCTTTCTTTTTTTCTTTTGGTCTTTTTGAGACAGGGTCTCCCTGTAGCCCCAGCTGGCCTGAAACTTACTATTGCAGGTCCATGCTAAACAGGTGCTCTAACACTAAGCTATATTATCAGGCTCCATTTTCTATCTATCAACATGTTGACATAATAATATATAAGGAAGGTAAAGCCTCATCAACAAACATTTACTGAATGACTAGTAGAAGGTATCTGCTACTATATTAAATCACGCTCTCCTTAGGAAAATAACACATACTCACTTTTCAAATTTCCCCAAATACAAAAATCTATAGTAACCAAGAGTATTCATATATATAAACATAAAACAATTGAAAGATGAATTAGATTATGAGTGGATCTACCACCGCTATTGTAGGCAAGCACCCTTCCTGGTATGGGAAGTTCTCCCCACTGGAGCAGCCAGTTCTTGATTAGGCACGGTGCTTTGGAGCCGACTAAAGTGGTACCTACAGAATACCAATTATATATTTATTTTTTTATACTTACAAACTACTTAAAGGTAGCAATACACATCCTTAGAAGATTCTGGAGTTTAAAATTTCAAATGCTAACAGGTATAAATATACATTAAAAAAAATCTAACCATAAAAATTTAAATCAAAAGCAGTGTTTCATGTTTACCTGGAGTAGATTTAAAGGCCTGAGACTTGAAGCATTTTTTAAACCAAATGGAACACCTGTTAAATGAAACTAATGGTTATAATGCAATTGAAAGTATTATCATTAAAAATAACTTAATACTTCAAATGTGTAAAAATATAAATTATGCTCTTTCTCCAGTTTTTACTTCTACATACTTTTAAAACACTCTAACAACAAATATCATTCTAAGTATTTATCAATATTGATTTATGCTCAAAGATATGGAGTACTAGATGTAAATTATATTCTATATTTCAAAAAGACTCCTTTATACTATTATTGTTGAAGAAAGTAATTCCAGTTTTATGGACACCATAAATATAAGAAAACTATCACTGTTGTGCAAAACACATTCTAAGTGTTGGCACCTACTTAGTTTCTAACTGCTATACAGTTTATAAAATAGGATGACATTTGTATGCTGCTTTCTAGCTTACTAAAGGAAGATTTAATTTATTTGTCCTAAGGACCAACTGAAGTTAATTTAGTTTATTCCTATTTTAAAGTTGATGAAGGGCTAGAGAGATGGCTCAATGGTTAAGAGCGATGACTGCTCTTGCAGAAGGCCTGGGTTCGATTCCCAGCACCCACATGGCAGCTAACAACTGTCTATAACTCCAGTTCCAGGGGAATCTGACACCTTCTTCTGACTCCATGGGCATTGCACGACACGAGTGCACTTACACACATGCAGGCAATACATTCATACACAAAAATAAAATTAAAATATAAAAAAGTAGATGAAAACTGAGACAAGGGGGGACAATTAAGAATCTTATCTAAGGACAACTGGAATTAGGAAATCAACAAAATGTTAACATATCTAAATTATATTCTTTAGGCTTTTCTCATGACTCAGAAAGCTTTGGGTAAATTTTCCTATATTACTTATTTTTCCTGTCAAATTTGTCCTCAATCGTAAGAAACTGAATTGTTCCAAGGAAATATTTATTTTAAGGGTGTCAAAAACAGCACAACTGCATAGTATCTTGGCGGTGCATGCCTTTAATCCTTGCATTTGGGAGGCAGAGGCAAGGCAGGTGGATTTTTGAGTTCTAGGTTAGTAGGGACTACATAGTAAGACCCTGTTGCAAACAAAACCAAAACTAAATGCAAAACCAAGCACTGCCCCTACACCAAGAAAGCATACAACTTGTTTCAACTGCTGTTTGGTATATGTAGTAATAGCTACTAAAAAAAACCTACAACAAATCATGGCAATACTCTGAATGCTTGTTATCTTCCAGGTATAATTTAAATAATACTTCATCAATCTTTATTCATTCAGTCCTTCTATGAGGCAAAACAGTAACTTCCCAAGATTACTCAAATACTGAATGACCAAACTTCAATTCAGATGGAAGTAGTCTGGCTTCAAAAAGAAGACTTTTCACTATCATGCTATGATGCCTTTTGTATAACATATATTTCCAAGCTACAATTATTTTCTCTGGACTCTGAGTACATTGATAGGAATAAGGCAACTAAAATTAACTTTACTGTTTATTGTTGGAAAGTAAAAAAAAATAATGTGGAGAGATAGAATTAACTAAAAAGGGTTTAAGTATATCTGGGCCATAATATTTTGTTAATGACATAATTACAAAAAAGGGGGGCTAGAGAGATGGCTCAGTGGTTAAGAGCACTGTCTGCTCTTATAGAAGACTCAGTTTCAAATCCCAGCATCCACATGGCAGCTAATTACTGTCCATAGCTCCAGTTTCAGGGTATCTGATGCTCTGACTTCCCCAGGCACTGCATGACGCAGGTGGCACTTACACACATGCAGGCAATATACTCATACACATAAAATATAAATAAGTAATTAGGGCTGGAGAGATGGCCTAGCGGTTAAGAGCACTGACTGCTCTTGCAGAGGACCCGGGTTCGATCCCCAGCACCCACATGGCGCCTGAGAACAGTCTGTTACTCCAGTTCCAGGAGAACTCCAGTTCCAGGGGAATCTGACACCCTCTTCTGACCTCCGCGGCATTGCACAACACGGGTGCACAAACCTACATGCAGACAGTACATTCATACACATAGAAAATAAATAAAATTAAAAAAAATAATTAAAAAAAGAATGATATTAAACACTGTGGTGGTTTGAATGAGTGTCCCCTGTAGGCTGTAAGTATTCAGACATTTGTCTCCTGTTGGTGGCACTGTTTTTGGAGGTCTTAAAGGTGTGGCCGTGCTAGAGGAAGTATGTCACTGGGGGCAGGCTTAGTGAGTTTAACAAGCCTCATGGTCTACAGTTGCTCTCTCTGCTTCCTGTGCTCATTGAGAGATGCTCCAGATCCAGCTGCCATGCCTCCTGCCATAATGGGCTCTAATTCCCTGGAACCGTCAATCGTAAGCTCAAATAAACTCTTCCTTTTATAAGTTCCTTGGTCATGGTGCTTTATCACAGCAACAGAAAAGTGACTAATACAGTTACTTGGTACCAGAGAGTGGGCTGTTGGCTGTGAAGAACCTGACTATGTGGATGTTTGGAGAAATGTGGAAGACTTTGGAACTTTGGGCTAGAAAAGCTGTTGACTACTGTAAGCAGAGCTTAAGGGGCCATTTTAGTAGAAGCCTGGAAGAAATCATGGCTGCAAAAAATGTAGTTCCAGAGGAAAATAAAGACTTAGGCAGCAACCAGGATATTTTGATACAGTCTGGCAGCAGTTTGCCCACAGCCAAAATGCTTGCCTGATGCTAAGTTGAAAAGCAACAGACTGATGTCTTTGGCAGAGGATATTTCAAGACAGCCTAATGTAGAAATGGTGGCGTGGCTTTTAATGGTGAATATTATACAGGTCTACAGTGAAAAAGAGCAAATGGGGCAGAAGGAAATGCAGAATGTACAGTTTGGATCTGAAAAGTACACTAGGAAGATTAAAGGTGTGGCCAAGGTTTGAGAAGGAGAGGCTCCCTTTCATAAGGAGACTAAAGTGATTAAGGAGAGGCTTGGAGATTTACAAGTAAACAAAAGAATCAGTACCTTCAGGGCAAGACCACACCCAGCTAATCCTCCAGCTTTTGAAAGGAAAATACTGAAAGCATTTTCTACTCCAACAAGTCCAGGGCAGAGAAAAATTGCAAATGTGGTTAAAGTAGGAGAGATTCCATCACGAACTTGCAGCCAGATTCGGCAATTTCATTCACATGGTGCTGGCTTTAGAGGCATGAAGTTTGCAAGAGTGAAGGGGTCATCAGTTCTTCCTCCACAGTTTCAGAGAGCTGCCAAGGTCAGGCAGAGTGCAGCAGGGGTGTCCCTGCATAAAGAAGACCCTGATAGGTCATTGCGTGAAGCTGTGAATGTGAAGTCTGGTTGGCAGCGGAGACCCCAAGAAGACTTTCAAGATGCCAGACCTGTGAGATATTTGCCAAGGAGAGCTGCATACAGGGAGTGGTACCAGCCTAAGAAAGAGATGTATGTTGCAAGCAAAGCTGGAAGAGCTGAGCCATCTACACCCTTTGGAAGTCAAGTCCCAGAAGTCCCACATGGAGCTACTGGACTTGGTTTTTGCCCTGCTGGTTTTCGGTTTTGTTTTGGTCCGGTATTTCCTCACTATGCCTCTATTCCTCCCTTTTGGAATGGGAATGTGTATTCAGTTCTACTGTATGTTGGGAGTTTGTAATTTGCCTTTTGATTTTACAGGAGCTTACAGTTAAGAGATTGGCTTAAGTCTCAGAAGAGACTTTGGACTGTAGACTTTTGAATGGCATTGAAACTGGTAAAGACTATGGAGACTTTTAAGGTTGGACTAAATGCATTTTGCATTTTATATGGTCAGGAGCCTATGGAGGCCAGGGAGTGGAATGTGGTGGTTTGAATGAGTGTCCCCCATAGGCTGTAAGTATTCAGACATTTGTCTCCCGTTGGTGGCACTGTTTTTGGAGGTCTTAAAAGGTGTGGCCATGCTAGAGGAAGTATGTCACTGGGGGCAGGCTTAGTGAGTTTAACAAGCCTCATGGTCTACAGTTGCTCTCTCTCTGCTTCCTGTGCTCATTGTGAGATGTGACCCTCGGCTTGCTGCTCCAGATCCAGCCACCATGCCTCCCGCCACAATGGACTCTAATGCCCTGGAACCGTCAATCGTAAGCTCAAATAAACTCTTCCTTTTATAAGTTCCTTGGTCATGGTGCTTTACTTTATCACAGCAACAGAAAAGTGACTAATACAAACACCTTTAGTATTATCTTTAAAATAATAGTTTTATTGCTGGGTATGGTGGCACATACCAGTAACCTCAGCATTTGGGAGACTAAAGTAGGAGGATCAGTTCAAGGTCACCCTTGGCTACATACCAGGTTGAGGCCAGCCTGAGTCTCTAGTTTTACAAACAACTACAAAAAGCCAAAACAACAACAACAAAATAATTTTACTTTAGCATGTACTTTATTTTAGAAGTTATTTCCAATATTCTAACCTGTTTGAGAAGCTGTTTGCATTGTACTGGGCAATGCATTTGGTAACAGACCTCCTGAAGGTATAAGGCCGCCACTCAGGTTTATTCCTGCAGGAGTTATGGCACCAGTGTTACAGCTCAGCACAGGATTTGAGCCACTCATCAAAGCCTGGGCTCCACTGCAGGAGAATGAGTTAGAGAATTAAACTTACACTTTATATTAAAGGAAATATTTGCCATGTAATTCTTCAGATTAAAAACATGTAAAAAGAACTCCATTATTTCTGTCTTAAAAATTAATTTCTAGTGCAGCATGAGATAGCTCAGAAGGTAAAGGCACTTGTCACCAAGCGGGAAAGAACTGACTCCTCCAAGTTGTCCTCTGACCTGTACACATGTACCATGGTGTGCTGGTGTCCCTCTCAGCCTCCACAAAATAAAAGTAATATTAAAAAAAAAAATTCAATTTCTAGGGTATTCCATTTTAGTGTGCTTTAGGTGACAAGTCTGGCTGAAATCAATACATATTTAAAAAATTTTTTAAATTTAAAATATTTTAAAATGAAGGTATTTTAAAAATATAATTTGGAAAAGTAAAACACTATCCTAGTATTAAAAGATGGCAGCAAAGAATAAATAAGAAAATCTAGGTAACTATCAATATGAAATAATCTTAGTATAAGTAATAGAAAATTAAACCACTAAAATTAAACCATTCATATAAAATAGATACAATCTACATCACAACTACTGTTTTTTGGTATAATACATAACTTGTTCTTTTTTTTTGGTCTTTTTGAGACAAGGTCTCCCTGGAGCCTCAGGCTGTCCTGGAACTCACTCTATAGACCAGGCAGGCCTTGAACTCACAAAGATCCACCTGCCTCTGCCTCCCGAGTGCTAGGATTAAAGGCGTGCGCCACCATGCCCGGCCATAACTTGTTCTTAATCTCACAAATAAAACTACCTTAAAAAAATGTAAAATCAAGATATCAATGTGAACTTACCAAACAGAGCTCACTACACTGATGAAGTTAAGTCCAGCAGAATTTGCCATGACTTGGGTGGCCGTGGTTCCTGTGGTTATAGATGTTGCCATGGTAGAAAGAGGAATTGTTGTTACAGGCATTGCCTGGCTCAGAGACTTTTGCTGCTGAGCAAACTGAGTTAACAAAGTGGGCTGAGGGGTGAAGCCTGAATCTTGGGGAGTTGGGATGGAAGGGGTACTAGGAGTTGAGCTCTGAGCATCAGGAGGGTGTGGGGCCGATGAAAGGGTTGGTGTAGGAGTAGATGGCTTAGGAGTTCCAGATCCTGCTCATTGAGAAAAATAAAAATTGCTAGTTTGTTATAAATGGCCAGTCCTTTTAAAAGTAAGGTTAATGGAATCTTACTTAGCACTGACAATTTGTTCTAGTTTTTTTTTTTTTAAATCTGTTAACTGCAAGTGTTATTCTCTATACAATACATGAGTGTCACTACACTCAATTACAATTAAGGATGCAGTATATCACCTAAAAACCCCATTAGAGTTGCTATTACATTAACAATAAAAATAGACATTTGTATACTACCACAACACCCACTTAAAAGTTAGTTTCCTACATGCTGCCTTTAGCCTACAAAGTTGAAAAGGAATTTATGTTAATTTTTGTTATTTGTGATTTCACTAATCCAAGACTTAAAAAAAAATACTGCTTCTGCTTATTTAGCTTAACAGTCTGTGATAAGCTCTGAACATATTTAGTAAGTTACATAAGATCAACAGTATTTGGCACCTAGTTACACATGTTTAATTCCTAACACATCAAGGTTATCCTGACAAATTTATAAATAAAGCAGCAATGATTTTATAGATGATACTGCATCTTTAACAGTAACTGTGTACTTCTGTTTAAATGTAGCATGTATAGAAAATCTGTTGTGAATGAAGTATGCACAGTTTATCAACTTTAAAAAAAAAAATCAAAAACAAAAAATAAAACCAAAAAAGTAAAACCAAAAGCTCTTGAGGTGTTTTCTTTTTTAGCTTTCATGTCCTGCAGAAAGAAAGGAAAGAGATGTGAATGTCCAGAAGCTGTCACTCCACCCTGACTTAAAGTAACAACTGTGTGCAGAAGATCACCACAATCCATACCCACAACATAAGAAGTGTGAATAAAACTTTCAGAAAATTTTTTTCTTTGTGCAAAACAAGAAGGCAGAAAAATTACACCTTTTGAGCTATCAAATGAAGATGTTTATATCTAATTCAAAGACCATCCTACCACTGTGCAGTGTACTGAAACTTTCAGCACACACTAGCTACCTACAAAAAAATCTAAAAAACTGGAATTTTTTTTCCCCAAATTAGTAAAGTACTCAGATATTAATTTGAAGAAGTTCTCCCAAAGTAATCTAGTGTTCTTATATTACCTCTACTTGCTGTTAAAAAAGTTTCTAGTAGTAAAAATTGTATTTTTCATTACATTTTAGTAAATAACAACTGGTAGAAGAGTGTAGGAATGTTTTAAAATATTGTTTTCAGTTTATTTTATTACCGCCTTGGAACTAGTTGGTTTCTTACACATATAAAGACCTTCAACAGTTACTCTTATGACTTTTTTTCACATTAAACCATATAGTTTATATAATATGTAAAATGACTTTATGGTACACTGCAAAAAAGTATTTTGGAATCTTATTACCATATTATTTTTTAAGGAGGTATAAGCTATAAACCTAAATACACAGAGTGCATACACAGATACAGAAAAACAAATACAATTACGATAAACATATAATCCATACAAATCAACAAGAACTGTACCTGAGGCTTCTTGCTAGTTCATTTTGAATACATAACACATTCAGATTTCACTATTCACAGATTAAATAAAAGCTGTTTTAAGAGACACTAATGCAAAAGCTTTCAAAAATTTAAATAAATTATGACTCACTTTGTGACGAGCTGGCAGGTGACAGGGCAGCAGGAGAAAGCATGCTAACTTGATTGAGATCCATAGATGATTTCCGAGAAAGACTTGGCTTCGAAGATGGAGGAGGAGTTGGAGATTTAAGAAAGCTGCTGGCCTGTTGTGCTGTAAAATAGTTACCTGAAAGAAGAATGTAAGTTAGCTCCTAGGCTGGAGAGATGACTCAGCAGTTCTAAGAGCACTTGCCACACAATCATGAGGACTGGAGTTCAGATCCCAGAATGCACCTAATAAGCCAGGTATCTTTCTAACTCCACATGCAAAAGGCATGCACATGTGACCACACACTCACTTGGACACACATGAATCCTTAAAACTAAAAGTTATTTTTGGGGCTGGAGAGATTGCTTAAGTAAGAGTATATGTTATTCTTTCAGAGGACCTGAGTTCAATTCCCAGTACCCACATCAGGCAGCTTACAACCACCAGCAACTCCAGCTCCAGGGAGAATGATACCTCTGCCTCAGGGCACACACTTGTGCACAGACCAAGACAAACATACATACTTTTTCAAAATATTAATTCCAAGCCTCCTAATTAAAATTCTGTGAACTATCATAATAAAAAACGAGTGTTTTAAAAAGAGTTGACCATATGATGTTTCTTTTTTTTTAAATTTAATTATTTATTTTTATGTGAATGAATGTACTGTCTGCATGCAGGTTTGTGCACCTGTGTCGTGCAATGCTGCGGAGGTCAGAAGAGGGTATCGGATTCCCCTGGAACTGGAGTCAAAGATGGTTCTCAGCCGCAATGTGGGTGCTGGGGATAGAACCCGGGTCCTCTGCAAGAGCAGTCAGCACTCTTAACCCCTAGGCCATCTCTCCAGCCCCGTATGATGTTTCTTATAGAAAATTAATTACTGATTTAATACCTGAGGAGCTATTTCCTGAGCTTGAGGGAAGTTTGATGGGTGGGGGTCGATGTTTTACTCCTTTCCCCAAAACTGAAGACTGAACCGAAGTGGTCTCAGGCTGCTGAAAAGTGATAATAAACACTGGTTACCATTATAATTCCTAGCTGAAAACAACTTATAACTGCAAAGTACTCTTAGTGGTTGTTAAGAGTGATTATCAGACTCATTAAAAAGGAACAAAGTTTCACATGACATTCATGCAACATCATATGAGGAAGATGTGAGAGTTTGAGGAAGAAGAGGCAGAGATGTAGAAAAACCTTCCACCCATCTCTACCTATCTTTTACAGGGAAAGAACTGCTGAAGTCAGATGACCAGCACCCAGGTTTCCTTATACTTATGACTATCTTTGAGTACTTTTGAAATTTTCAATCATAAAGCTGAATAATAAAAAAGTAAAATCAAAACTTCAATTCTCTTGCTTTTCAAAATGTGATCCTTGGCATTTCTGATTCCCCTAGAAACAATTATGAACAAAAAAAATAATGAAACATACCTCGGTTTCTTTTCCTGGAGAAGGCTGACTTAGACTGGCTGAACCACTAGAGTTGTGTGACATCTTCACTGGACATTTGGCTTCATTCTGGACCAGTTCCTGGTATTGATTAACCACCCTGAAATATTAGGAAAAAAAATGTAAGGATGGGTTAATCTTGTCTTTTAAGAAATGTACTTACGGGGCTGGAGGGATTGCTCAGTGGTTAAGAGCACTGATTGCTCTTGCAGAGGACCTGTTGGGTTCGATTCCCAGCACCCACATGGCGGCTAAGAACCATCTTTAAGATGGGCGTGGTGCCACATGCCTTTAATCCTAGCACTCAGGAGGCAGAGGAAGGTGGATCTCTGTAAGTTCAAGGCCAGCCTGGTCTACAGAGTGAGTTCCAGGCCAGCTGGGACTATGGAGAGACCCTGTCTCCTAAAAAAAAATTAAATCCTGTGATTGACAACAACATGGATAGAACTGAAGGGCATGATGTTAAGTGAAGAAAGCCATTCAGGGAACAGATGGAGAAAGATTAGTTAAAGGATTCTAAATTACACTNTATATATATATATATATATAAAAATAAATATATATATATATATTTACTTATGTGTATGTGAATTTTGCATGCATGTATGTAAGTGCATCCATGTCATGCAATGCCCGTGGAGAAAAGAAGAAAGCTTTGGATCCCTGGGAGGAGCTATAGAAACTTGTTAGATGCTATGTGGGTGGTGGGAACTGGCCCTGGTTCCTCTCCCAGAATAGCCAGTGCTTTAACCACTGAGCCAGTGCTCCAGCCCCTGTGCACTTACTTCTGTGCAGGCAATATGCTCACATACACACAAAAATAAAAATAAGAAAATATTTGAAAAAGAAAGTAATTTAGGAAATGAATAATTTATTCGTTTATAATCTATTACTGGAAAATAAATTTTGCCAGATTTAATACCTAAATCAACCACCATCCATAACACCAGTTCCAGGGAATTCAACACCTTCTGGCCTCTGTGAGCACAGGTGCATTTATATATATATGCAGGTTAAATACTCCCACATGTTATAAAAAAGTGCATTCTGGGCCACTGAGATGGCTCAGCAGATAAAGATACTGGCTGCCAAGCCTGACAGCCTGAGTTTGCTCCAGGAAGTTGTCCTCTGGCTGACACACATGAGCACAAATATACACACAGAAAATAAATGTGATAAAAAGACTATTCTAATCTTTTCAAAGACAAAGTCATGTTTAAAATTAATTTTTTGCTGGGGCTGGAGAGATGGCTTAGTGGTTGGGAGGACTGACCGCTCTTGCAGAAGACCCGGGTTCAATTCCCAGCACCCACATGGTGGCTAAGAACCGTCTTCAGCCAGGCATAGTGGTGCATGCCTTTGGTCCCAGCACTTGGGAGGCAGAGGCAGGCAGATCTCTGTGGGTTCGGGGCCAGCCTGGACTGCATAGCAAGCTCCAGGCCAGATTTTAAAAAAAAAAAAATGGCTGAGGCTAGAGAGATGGCTCAGCGGTTAAGAGCACTGACTATTCTTGCAGAGGACCTGGGTTCGATTCCCAGCACCCACTAAGAACCATCTTTAAGTCAGGCGTGGTGATACATGCCTTTAATCCCAGCCCTCAGGAGGCAGAGGCAGGTGGATCTCTGAGTTCAAGGCCAGCCTGGTCTACAGAGTGAGTTCCAGGCCAGCTGGGGCTACAGGGAGACCCTGTTTCAAAAAAAAAAAAAAAAAAAAAAAAAATCAGGTCTATGGATACATTTTTTAACACCTTATTTCTATACGAGGCTGTCCTTGCTTACACAGAAATTATAGGGACAATTTTAGAGCCACTTAAAATTTCCCTGTAGCCTTGGCTGGCCTAGAACTCACTATGTAGATAAGGCTGGCCCTGAACTGACAGAGATCCACCTACCTTCACCTCCTGAGTGCTGGGATTAAATAAAGATGTGTGCCTCCCTATCTGGCACTATTTTATTAATTATATGAAAAACTACCCTGGGCACTCAAATATCAAGAAAATGGAATTAAATCTTATCCCATAAGTAATTCTTAAGTTTGATGTATTATCTTTGAAAATTTTCTGAGAATCCATAAGATCTTAAAGTTAGGAAAAAGAAAAACACCTAGATTTTATTATTAAATGATTTAACATGAGACCTAAGATACTGAACTATTTTCAGTTACATGCATAACAAAATTCAATGTTTAAGCCTTTTAATACAGAAATCTCTATCCCATAAAGATGCAAATTCACATCCATCTTGACCAGAAATAAAGATACAAATATACTTTACCTCTCTGCATCGGTCTTTGATCCAATAACGAACCTAAAATGATAGCGAGAAAGAGAGGTATTAATGTCTTACATGTCTTAATGGGTTTACTTTTGAAGTCTTTCATATTTTAGTCATCATAATATATTATAAATTCATTTTAACTCTATCAACTCATCACTAAATCAAAAACAAAACATTTAAATTTGAGAAACAATGCTCAAGTTTTATATACATCATCAAATAACAAATTTGGCTGATTTAACTTAGGGGAATTTTTCTTTGCTTATGATTTATTTACCATTACATAATCTGTACTAAAAACTGCCAAGTACTACTATATTCTTTTATAAGTCATTGAAAGGCCTTGACTCTAATTCATTCTCATTATCTTGGAATTATTTTAGATAAGGAAGAAAGCTTCCTGAAGTTCTAACAATACATTTTCTAAGATTTTTTTTGTCTTTAGAGACAGGGTCTCCCTGCAGCTCCATCGATCCTGGAACTCATTATGCTGAACCAGGCTGGCCTTGAACTGACAGAGATCCACCTGCTTCTGCCTTGGAGTGCTGGGATTAAAGGCATGTGCCTCCATGCCCAGCTATATTTTCTAAGTTTTAAAAAACGTTTAGCATTACAACTTAACAGATTAAAACAGTGTATTTTTTAAAAATTACCAATTTGAATGATCATCTGTGGAAGAGCTGAAATATAAAATATAAGAGAAAAACTTAGTTAATGCAAATCAATCTTAAAATTTCATGGATAGTAATTTTTTAAAATGCCAGAATTTTGAAGACAACTCTCATGGAACATTTTGCAGCACCATCATTTTACTCTAATTTTGTTATCTATTTTGGTATAGGTTTGAACAATCACAATCCCCCGTCCCAGTTTTTGAACTATTTTTTGTCTTTTCCAAATAATATGAAAGTGATTAAATAGCTGGGCATGGTGGTGTAAGCCTTTAATCCAGCATTCAGGAGGCAGAGGCAGGTAGATCTCTGTTGAGTTCAAAGCTAGCCTGGTCTACATAGTGAGCTCCAGGCCAGTTGACTGTACAGGGAGATCCTGTCCTAAAAAAAGACAAAACATCAAAAACAAACAAACAAACAAATAATAAAAGTAGCCATAAAATTAAAAGTATCTTAGAACTGGGAAGGCAGCAGAGGCAGGCAGATATAATATGTATGAGAATAACATTTACAGACTTCTTCATTAATAAAACAAAGAAGAGGAACCTCTGGGAATAATTTTTTACAATACAGACATACTCTAGACAAATGACTTTTACCTAACCTTACAATCAAAAAGTTAGTATTAAGCTTGTTATAAAATGTACACGTTCAGAGCCATGTGTTCCTCCTATGACCTGGTTATCTGGCCTTGATTCCTCTTGGACTGTTCAATCGAAAATGAAATAATTATTCCATTTGTAATCTGATATATAGATTGGATTAAATCATTAAGTTTGTGATTTAAAGTGTGGTATTCTTTTTGTTTGTTTTTTTGAGACAGGGTCTCCCTTAGCCCCAGCTGTCCTGGAGCTCGCTATATAGACCAGGCTGGCCTTGAACTCATAGAGATCAGCCTACCTCTGCCTCCTGAGTGCTGGGATTAAAGGCGTGCACCACCATGCCTGGGGGAGGTGTGCTATTCTAAATCAGTTGGGCTGAGAAAGGGCCAGATTCTCTGATAAGAGTCTGATTTTCACTTTCCTAATCGTGTTGGATATATTTTTTCGATAAAATTCCTAGTCTGTTTAAGAACACAATTCTGAGAGAATTTTGAAGGAATAGGCACTTAGCAGAGTCAGGCTGTTCTTTATTAAGGAATAGTCATAATGTGGCTTCAATATGTTGCATCTGTGAGTCTGAGGTCAGCCTGGACTACACAGCCATTTCCAGACCAGCCAAGGCCACACAGTGAGACCCTGTCTCAAAACAAAATGAAAACTAAACATTAGAACCCTGCACTAAAAATGTACATTTTAAAAAATTAACTATATAAACTTCTAACATATCAAGAAGGAAACCCCAAGAATGTCTTTCAAAGCTACCATAAAAATTATATGTTACTTTTAATATTTTATTTATCATTTTAAAATTTAGGTGTATGAATGTGTGTAAGTGCACCCAAGTCATGCATGCCCGTGAACATCAGAAAAGGGTGTTGGTTCTCTGGAACTGGAATTACGGACAGCTGTTAGCTGCCATGTGGGTGCTGGGCACTGAATCCCATTCCTCTACAAGAGCAGCCAGTGCTCTTAACCACTGGGCCATCTCTCCAGCCCCAATTTTAAAAAAGAAATGACTAGAATTATAAATAAGTATTTTAACTTTATCCACATCCACTGTCAAAACTAATAGGTATATTTAAGTAACAACAACAACAACAACAACAAAATCCCCAAAGGGAAATTGCTATTCATTGGCAGTAAATCCATCAGTAATTCTACATAAATTCTGGATGTCTGATTTCTGGCCGATATATATTCAACAGAACTCACGGGGAGGGAGACATCTGGTTGTCACTTTCTTCATCGGCTTTACATGGCTGTATTTTACCATAGTAAAGTGGATCGCCAACTGACTGCAATATGGTCAGCTTTGTTTTCTGATACTGATTACCACCTTCACATTCAAACACATAATCATCTTTTACATCCTGAAAAACAGAGTCCCAATAATAACTCCTCAAGTACCAATCAAGATTAGCAAAAATTAAGAACATACCAACTTATGTCTAATAAATACACTTGGTACTATAGAAATGTTTAAAGATAAAGCTCAAAATGATTTTTTCTTTTTTCTTTTCTTTTTGGTCTTTTCGAGACAGGATCTCCCTGTAGCCCCAGGCTGGCCTTGAACTCACAAAGATCCGCCTGCCTCTGCCTCCCGAGTGCTAGGATTAAAGGCGTGCACCACCACGCCCGGTGATTTTTTTCTTTAAGAAAGCATTACCATTATACTATAAAGTATGACTAACATTGTGAATATTAATGGCCATTAAAAATTGCCATGTATATAAATATGATGAAAATCACATTAAACATTATTCAACATTGCTATCAGCACTAGACAAGCAATGTCTAATTGCCACAACTCATGGCTGGTGCAACAATTCTCACATTAAAGGTAAAGGAACTGAATAAAAAAGTTACATGACTTTCATGGGGTATTTTAACTTGTAATCAAAACCCTCATTGCAGGACTGGATTAAGACTTTTTTTCCCTACATGGTTCTTTGGGATAAGAGTTCCAATGGAGTGTTTAAAAAAGCGTGGTGGTGCATGCCTTTAATCCTAGCACTTGGGAGGCAGAGGCAGGTGGATCTTTGTAAGTTCAAGGCCAGCCTGGTCTACAGAGTGAGTTCCAGGCCAGCTGGGGCTACAGGGAGACCCTGTCTTGAAAAAAAAAAAAAAAAAAAAAAAAAAAAAGCCTGGGAGAAATATGGCAGAATTTCATATACTGGACACAGACTTTAAAGATAAATTTTAAAAGCAGAAATGTTTTTGTCACTAGTGATACATAGAAAACATTTTATGTACAAAATATCTTATTTCACCCTTTGAGTTCATCTATTATTCCGATTTCTCCCTTTAATAAGTTGTTACCATGAGAAAATTAGAAAATTTCCTTAAAGAGACATCTTTAAGCCAGGTATAGTGACACATGCCTATCAGCCCAGCACTCAGGAGGCAGAGGCAGGAGGATGACAGCTATGTGAAGCCAGCTGTGTATATGCAGCAAATTCCAGGCAAATTAGGCTAAATGGAAAAACTGTGTCTTAAATAAAAGCATTTCAAAAAGAATATACTAATTTGAAATACAAAATGAGTGATAACACTCAACGTGCAGCCAAAATGAAAAAAAAAAATTTTATTTTTGAGACATGGTCTCATTATGTAGCCCTGGATGGTATCAAGCTCATAACTTTCCAGCAGCTGCTTCCTAGCTGTGTAATTATAGGATGTGCCACTATACCTGATACTCATTTAGTTCTTGTGTTAGTATCTCCACATGCAGCTGAAGTTGGCCTCCAACTTGTAATACTCATAAATACAAAGTTCTACATTAAAACTGCTCTTTAAAATGGAAAATGTATTTTATAAAAGACAAAATAACTACTACTTCTTGAAATTCATAGCAACTCCAAAGTTATATATAAAAACAATTTTATGTTTAATAAATTCAGATCCTGGATTACAGACAACAGTGTGAGGCAGGTATGGTGGCATATGTCTGCAATCTTAGCACTTGAGATCAATATAGTCAAAGTCATCCTTGGCATGTTTGACAAACAAACAGCCTCATTAAATAAAAGAGTCTGGCCATGATTACTTACGTGGGCTGGCCAGACTGTTGGCTGTGAGTCATCAGATTTGATAGATTTTTCTACTTTAGCATATTTCTCCACCTAAATAATAAAAACATGAAATAAAATGGAATTAGTATTCTGACCAAAGAGAACCTACACCATTCAACAAGAAACAATCTTAAGAATTCTTGAATTACCAGTATCATCAAATACTTCTATTTAAGAAATTTAAAACTCACCTAAAACATTTAATTAAAATTGTGATTATGTTCAACTAATAAAATTATAATTTCTCTGGCTAATATATATATGCATATATTTACTAATAAACAGTTGTTTTTTGAGATAATGTCTTTTCTTTTTATTCCATTAAACTTTTTTTCATGCTTCTTTAGAAGCACCGGAATGTCAGAGAGGATCAGAAATTTTAGTAAGGTGCTTAATGGTCTAGCGTTGTCTTTACTAGCAACAAAACTACAAAGAGATCAGGGAAGATGCATTATTAAGTTTGATAAAATATGTTTCAGGTCCAGTGAGATGGTTTAACAAGTAAAAGTGCTTTCCATCAAGCCTGACAATCTGAGTTCAACTCCTGGGACCCAAATGGTGGAAGGAAAGAACCAACTCTTACAAGTTGTCTGCTGAGTTGTAGGTATGGCAGTGCCATGGCATGTATATTGGATGTCTCCCCCCTACAAATAGGAAAATGTAGAAAAAAAAACAAACAAAAAAAAACCAACAGAACTCAAACCAAGCCAAGCAAACAAAACAGAAAAATGAGAAAATGGCTCCATCCTTTTTACTTTGTAATGGATATAGGCCTTATATTCTCTCCTAAGAATCTGTGATAACCAAATATTCTCATCTACTTGGTAGCCTTGAACTTTTTCATCTCCTAGAGACCCAACCTCAGTAGATCTGAACTGACGCTTGAAACCTGTATGTTTAACTGACATGGTTTTTCTGATGAGCTAGACTAACAAGCTTTGCTACTTAGAAGTGTGGTCAGTGGTCAGTGGTCAGTGGTCCTCATTGCAGCATCTCAACCCTAGCTTAGACTCATTGAATGTGATCTATAATTTAACAAGCTCTCCAGGTGATTTGCTTCTACAAAAACATTTGGGAAGTACTGCTTTTGATATCCATCCTGTCCTCCAGCTAAATTTTATCTTTTCTACAGTTTACCCAAATCATCTGTTCTTAGGATATATTCTCTTAAGTTCTCATATGCAACAAAGAGACAATATGGCTTTTTCCCTGAAGTTGATGTCTCTCGGTTTTTTTTTTTGGTCTTTTTTTTTTTTTTTTTTCGTATTTTTGAGACAGGGTCTCCCTTTAGTCCCAGCTAGCCTGAAGCTTTCTCTGTAGACTAGGCTGGCCTTGAACTCATAGAGATCCATTTGCCTCTGCCTCCTGAGTGCTGGGATTAAAGGTGTGTGCCACCACGCCCGGCCTAAGATGGTTCTTAGCTGCCATGTGGATACTGGGAATTGAACCCGGATCCTCTGCAAGAGCAGTCAGTGCTCTTAACCACCGAGCATCTCTCCAGCCCCGAAGTTGATTTCTTTGGCTTTATATATTTTTTAAAGTTATTGTACCTCACCAGGCTGGCCTTGAACTCACAAAGATTTGCCTGCCTCTGCCTCCCAAGTGCTGGGATTAAAGGTGTGCGCCACCACGCCGGCAAGTTTTTTTTTTTTTTTGGTCTGGTACCAACTTTTAAGGAGGGGCCTGTCAAACACCAATAATATAGTGCTGTAAATATTTTGTCAAAGTAAAAGCATGTGGGAAAAAAAAAGTTATTGTACCTTTGCTTAAATGAGTCTTTTAACCAAACAAACAAAAAATATTACATCAATAATACATGTGCTATCTATGGAAGAATGCAAAAAACATGTGAACTAATAATTAATAATCATAAAGAACTGAGTATGGGGGAGTAAGATAGCTCAGCAAGTAAAGGTGCTTGTTGGTCAGCTGGACAACCTGAGTTCAGCCCCAGGACCAATATGATGGAAGGAGAGAACTCCTGCCAAGTTGTCCTCTGACTAGCATATGTGTGTGCTTTGGAAAACACACTCCCCTCCCCCTCCCAAAAAAGAAGGAGTAAATGATAAAAACAGACTACAAAGAAACAGGAAAAGAAAAGATTGTTATCAAGGGGCCGGAGACAGCTCCTCGGTTAAGAGCAATGGCTGCTCTTGTGAAGGACCTGGGTTTAATTTCCAGCACCCACACGGCAGCTAACAATCCTCTGCAGCTCCAGTTTTAGGGGATCTGATGCACTCTTCTGACCTCCTTGGGCACTGCATGTACAGGTGCACTTATGTACACAAATGCAGCCAACACACACACACACACACACACACACACACACACACTCAGAGAGAGAGAGAGGAGGAGAGACTGCTTATCAAAACATCTCTCTATTCATGACCATTCACAATTTTTATGTCTTATGGATTAGTAAAGAATACTACTGAGGGTTCTTAATTTTAGCCATGGCTCCAATATTACTATTACTCTAAATTTTACCAGCTTGCATACAGACGCACTGTAATTATGAAGAAATACCATGACCATTTTCTGTGCATTATGGAAATATGCCCCATTTTCTCCACATTTCGAAACTGTTTTGTTAGTCCTACTTTAAAGACAGCTTTATTCATGTTATGTTCTCCTGTAACTAGACATGGTGGCTCATTCCTGTTACCTCCTGACTTGGGAGACTGAGGTAGGAACACAGTCCCAAGTCTAGGGCCAGTGTGGGCTACAGAGTAAGACCCAGTATCAAAAAATGAAACAACAAATTTACATAGCTAAATGTGAAGAATGCACAACTTCTTAAAATGAGTTCATTTAAAATTTTTTTACTTTGTTTTCTCACAGCATTAGCTACCTGATAAAATTTAAGAACTGTGCTAGAAAAGACAAAGCATTTCATAAACTTACATCTATTTCGGAAGGTATGGCCAAATTACAAGGGCTCCGTTTCCACATGTCTACACACTGAAAAATGAAAAACAATGTAATTACAACAAAAACTTTAGGCAAACTTTTCAGCATAATAAGCTCCATTAAAACAAACAAACAAACAAACAAACAAACAAACAAACTTACATTTCCTGCTTTAGAAATTTTGAGGTCATAATGCTGACCCGCTTTTCTTTCCTTTCTTTTTTGTAAGAAGTCAAGTAATTTCAACTGAGGAGGGGGAGGACAATGAGACAGATCCTGCTGCCGGTTCAGAGAGGACCTGGAATATCTCTTGAAACACCTAAAATGTTGGGAGATTTGAACTCAACAAAGCTAATATGCTAATAATATAAATGGAATTAAACTACTAAGCATTAGTTATAAAATTAAATCACAAATAGTTATACAAAACTCTCACACTATCAAGAAATGCGTCAGGCACAGGTGAAATAAAAAGTAAACAAGATAAACTACTCTTTACCATGTAACTAAGCTGATATTCCAGAGAAGAGAGACATTCACATATCAACAGAGATGGAGAGAGACATTCACATATCAACAGGTATAATTTCATGTAAAAATAAGCAATAGAAAAAAAGTACTTTGAGAAACCAATTCTCTGACTCAAAGAGATAAGAATCATAGTGCAAATCACTGATCCCCATATTTGGAAAGACCAATAAAAAATGTAGGTCATCACATGCTTGCTAGAGAATAAACATCCCTGAGATATAGCACTGGGGCATGGAAGTGTAAGTGACGAATTATTCTCAAGTGTCAAGAGAAGAAAAACTGAAGGGGGATCCAGTCACTGGAATCCCCCACATTTGGGGAATACTACTTCTAAGACAGGCTCTTATTGTAAATACTGGAGAAAAGTTTTAGAAGGGGATGACTCAGAACTAAATGTGACACATTTTAAGTATGCACATAAGAAAATGCCATTAATGCAACCATTATTTTGTATCCAACTTTAGAAATGTTTTATAATTTGAAATAAAATTACTTATCCTTCAAAAGGTTCTTATTTCCACAAAGCAAAGGAGATATTTTGATATTATAAAAGATCAGGGAAACTGGGTATACTGGTGCTTGCCTATATCCTACCATTTGGAAGGCAGAGGTATCAGCAGCTCAAGTCCAGCATTCAGAAAAAAACATGGGTACAACAAGCACATCTGGGTCCACACAGCAGACGACTTTATACAAGGAACCTTATTAGACCAGTAATTATGTGTTTGGCTCTAATGTGAAATGCCGTTTTGGGGAACCTAAGCAAAAGGTGGCATGATTTAATTTATATACATGGTAAACAGACCAGAAGAAAGCTCAAATGGAAGCAGGAAACCCAATGAAGAATTTATTACACTTAGGTGCTGGCAGCAGGCCTGGAGACACAAAAAGATACAAAGAGTCTTTATAACTGTTCCTGGATTCTATATGGACTTAATGCCATTGTTTTGAAAACTGCGTATTTCATCTGAAATGAAATATTATTTCTATAATATAGTTGGAAAATGGATACTTTTTTGAGTTCAAATGTGGAATTATAAAATGGGTTTGCCTTATGATATATAACTGCAGCCTAAATTAATATGCATTGTTTTATTAACAGATAGCTAAAACATTCAGAGACAAATTACCATGCTACGTAAAAGACACTGAGGGACTAGATGTAGTTTGGTGGTAGAGTGCTGGGCTAGCACGCATGAGGCCATGGGTTCAACTCTTAGTATCAAAAATAAACATATTTACCCATTTAAAATAGCATTTAGTTGGGGCTGGAGAGATAGCCTAGTGGTTAAGAACACCGACTGCTCTTGCAGAGGACCCAGGTTCGATCCCCAGCACCCACATGGCAGCTAAGAACCGTCTGTAACTCCAATTCCAGGAGAACTCCAGTTCCAGGGGAATCCGAGACCCTCTTCTGACCTCCACATACATTGCACGATACAGGTGCACAAACCTACATGCAGACAGTACATTCATACACATACAAAAATAAAAAAAAATTTACGCACAAAAAAATAGCATTTAGTTATAAACAATTTCTAAAATTGTGATATTTTCTCAGAACTCATATAAGTTACAAGTTGTTTTCAATTATGCAAATTTAAACTGGTTATTCAATACTGGGACTTAATGAAGAATTATCCTTCTGTTCATAACTGATCTTTTCTCAGCCTTACTACTATAAGCCTGTTAGTGAACAGCCTATACTTTACAGCAAGATGGTTCTTTAAAAGACTGCAGAAAATGTATTATTTCATAACAATACAGAGAATATTAGAAAATCATAACACACAAAACTACAATATAACGCCATTAAAATCTTACTTTCAAGTTAATAAAAAATCAGAGCACTTATACAGGAAGACACTGTGGTTAGCAAAACATAAAGCTACCTATATAACATAAACGTTGACAATTACCGTTTCATTGGGCGAGTATTCATCTTTTGTCGGTTATAAAGCAGTCTGTTTGCAGTGCATGCTACTGCTACAGAAGGATCAAGACACAATGGCTCAGCTGTAGCCAGAATCAGCTGGCTCTCAAGCACAAGTTTGTCTTCCTGAAATGTACAGGAGTGTTATGTCAATATCTGATAGAATATTTTCAATAAAGTAAACATATACATCACTTAACCTAGAAATAGTCCCTGGAATTTTGCTAAAGATTAAAGTAAAATGCATTAACTAAGGTTTGACCATCAGTGCATAAACTCAACAATATAAACAAACTTCTAATGAAATTCAGTAATCTGTATATATTATATGAAACAAATTTCAAAGACTACCTATTTATTTGGCTACCTAAAAGATAGTCTATCCCAAAATGAAGAATAATTATATACTCTCCTTTATTTACCAATCCTCAGGTTAAGAAATTGACATTAATTTGTGACTGGGTATTTCATATACATTGTTGAGCTAGAAGTAATGGGTTAATTAGCTTTCATCATTGGTAGGAGATCCTGTTATGCTAGGTATGGTGGTACATGTCTTTAATCTGAGAACTCATGAGGCTGAGGCAGGAAGATCTCAATCAGTTCTAAGCCAGGCTAGGGTAGATACCTTGCCTCAAAAAGAAAAAGAAAAAAAGAGGAAGGAAGGAAGGAAGGAAGGAAGGAAGGAAGGAAAGGAAAGACGGAAAAAGAAAAGCTGTATTTGCTTTAGAGTTTTAGAATCTTGAATGATAGAAAAATTTATCTATTTGTATCCACGGTAAAAATAAAGGTTTTGTTTGAGAGGGGATAAAAAAAATCCCCAATTAAAAAAAAATAAAACAAACAAAGGTGGCGCACACCTTTAATCCTAGCACTCGGGAGGCAGAGGCAGGCGGATCTTTGTGAGTTCAAGGCCAGCCTGGTCTACAGTTCCAGGACAACTGGGGCTACAGGGAGACCCTGTCTCGAAAAGACAAAAAAAAAAATCCCCAATTTTCACATTAGGTTTAAGTCAGCCTAACCTTAGCATATAGCATGGCTGGAAGCAAGTGGTACTGAACTATAAATATCTCCTTGAGGGACTCCTGAATGTATAGAGTCTTAAATTCTAAAGGTCATAAAAGGAATCTTAGATTTTTCACAAAGTGTCTGACTTAACACATGAATAAAAACAAGCAGAAAAACACCACACAAACACACACTACACTGCTTTTCATTAATGTTTCTTACTATATTTTTGTCTATTTGGAATTAAAAAAAAAAAAAAAAAGAACTAACCTGGGTCCATTTATGGTTATCACTTGTTATTGAATGAACATCACAGATTAAAGTCTAGAACAAATAAAATTTAAAACACATATATGAAGACTTTTATTAAGTAAAAATCCAACTAAAATAAAAAAAGTTCTTCCTAATTAAACATTCCATACCTGCATTGTTGGCCGTAAGAGAATGTGTCTACTTTGATAACCAGGAGATTTCATATTACTGGATTGCCTGTAGTCACGTATTTCTGCTATGACACATCCACAATGAAAAATATTAACCTGTTTTGAGAAAAAGAATCATTCAGGTAAGTATCATTTTTCAAAACCCTAAATAAGCAAGTTTGAATAGAGTGTTTCACATTCTTTAAACTCTTATGCATTACTTCTGGCCATTTTCATATTTCAATAAATCTTTGGTGGATCTATTACTACATAAACCACTCAGAGGACTACTGGGTTGCTTCCTGGCATTTATATACTAGTAGAGTTCCAGTAGCTCTTTGGGATTGTAGTTCTCAAGCTTGCTGGTGCACTGTTAGACTTTGCTATCTATAACTGTTATAAAAGTCTGTCATTGTTTTTTGCGGTTCTTAGCCTCAGCCTTTAACGGCTGCGCTATCCCCACAGGAGAGATGGCTTAGTGGTTAAGAGCGCCGACCGCTCTTACAGAGGACCCGGGTTCGATCCCCAGCACCCACATGGTGGCCGAGAACCGTCTGAAACTCCAATTCCAGGAGAACTCCAGTTCCAGGGGAATCGGAGACCCTCTTCTGAACTCCGTGGCATTGCAAGACACAGGTGCACAAACTTGCATGCAGACAGTACATTCATACACATACAGAAATAAATAAAAATTAAAAAAAAGTCTGTCATTGTTAGAAATTGTTAATCAACTCAGCCAGAATGTCAGCTTCTAGACTTAACTATTGTATTTGCTTGTCTAAAATTTCCAGAAATTGGGGCTGGAGAGATGGCCTAGCGGTTAAGAGCGCCGACCACTCTTACAGAGGACCCGGGTTCGATCCCCAGCACCCACATGGCAGCCGAGAACCGTCTGAAACTCCAATTCCAGGAGAACTCCAGTTCCAGGGGAATCCGACACCCTCTTCTGACCTCCGCGGCATTGCACGACACGGGTGCACAAACTTGCATGCAGACAGTACATTCATACACATACAGAAATAAATAAANAAATCAGACATTAAAAACAAGCAGAAAAAACACCACACAAAACACACACTACACTGCTTTTCATTAATGTTTCTTACTATATTTTTGTCTATTTGGAATTAAAAAAAAAAAAAAAAGAAACTAACATGGGTCCATTTATGGTTATTCACTTCGTATTGACATTGCACATCACAGATTAAAGTCTCGAACAAATAAAAATTTAAAACACATATATGAAGACTTTTATTAAGTAAAAATCCAACTAAAATAAAAAAAGTTCTTCCTAATTAAACATTCCATACCTGCATTGTTGGCCGTAAGAGAATGTGTCTACTTTGATAACCAGGAGATTTCATATTACTGGATTGCCTGTAGTCACGTATTTCTGCTATGACACATCCACAATGAAAAATATTAACCTGTTTTGAGAAAAAGAATCATTCAGGTAAGTATCATTTTTCAAAACCCTAAATAAGCAAGTTTGAATAGAGTGTTTCACATTCTTTAAACTCTTATGCATTACTTCTGGCCATTTTCATATTTCAATAAATCTTTGGTGGATCTATTACTACATAAACCACTCAGAGGACTACTGGGTTGCTTCCTGGCATTTATATACTAGTAGAGTTCCAGTAGCTCTTTGGGATTGTAGTTCTCAAGCTGGCTGGTGTGCACTGTTAGATTTGCATCTCTAACAACTGTTATAAAAAAGTCTGTGTCATTGTTTTTTTTGCGGTTTTTAGCCTCAGCCTTTAACGGCTCTGCTATCCCCACAGGAGAGATGCTTAGGGTTACGAGGCCGACCGCTCTTACCAGGACCCGTGTTGATCCCCAGCACCCACTATGGTGGCCGAGAACCGTCTGAAACTCCCATTCCAGGAGAACTTCCATTCCAGGGGAATCGGAAGGACCTCTTTTGAACTCCGTGGCATTGCAAGACCAGGATGCACAAACTTGCATGCAGGACAGTAATTCATCACATACAGAAATAACTACAAAATTAAAAAAAAGTCTGTCATGTAGAAATTGTTTATCAACTCAGCCCGAAGCAGCTTCTAGACTAACATGTATTTGCTTTTAGAATTTCAGAAATTGGGGCTGGAGAGAGGCCCTAGCGGTTAAGAGCGCCGACACCTCTTACAGAGGACCCGGGTTCGTCCCCAGAACCACATGGCAGCGAGAACCGTCTGAAAACTCCAATTCCAGGAGAACTCAGTTCCAGGGGAATCCGACACCCTCTTCTGACCTCCGCGGCATTGCACGACACGGGTGCACAAAACTTTGCATGCAGACAGTACATTCATACACATCAGAAAAATAAAAATTAATTTAACAAAATTTTTTTAATTTCCAGAAAATTCGGCTTGAGGAAAGCTTAACTATAAATTCACCAATTTTAAAATATGATGTATCACAAATGTAATAAACCTATTACTTGTTATAACTTGCCAAAATTCTTCTCATTATCATGTTTTTTAATCCAGTTAGAACTTTTTTTTAAAAATTTTTGTATTTATTATTGTATGTGTGACTGTACCGTCTGCATGTAGGTCGTGCACCGTGTCGTCCTGCAGTGCCAGTGCTGCGGAGGTCAGAAAAAGAGGGTCTGGATTCCCCTGGCCCTGGAAGGTTCTGGAAATTGGAGTTGACGCGGTTCTCAGCTGCCATGTGGGTGCTGGGGCTCGAACCCGGGTTCCTCTGCAAAGAGCATCGGTTGCTCTTAACTTCTAGGGCTATCTCTCCAGCCCCCCCGTTAGAACTTTTGAATGATGTCATCTACATTACCTATCACTCATACTTCTGTTCATACATTTTTTTATGTTGGGGGGGTCTTTTTTTTACGATAGTGGCTCCAGCCCCAGCCCAGCTACAGCCCAGTTACAGCCCCGCTGGCCTGGAATCAGTATGTAGCCTCAAGCTGGCCTTGAACTCACAGAGATCCATTGCCTCCTGCATCGCTGGGAATTAACGGCGTGTTGCCCACCACCCCTGGCTTGTTCATTCTTTTTTTTTTTTTTTTTTTTTTAATTTATTTCTGTATGTGTATCAATGTACTGTCTGCATGCAGGTCTGTGCACCCGTGTCGTGCAATGCCGCGGAGGTCAGAAGAGGGTCTCGGATTCCCCTGGAGCTGGAGTTCTCCTGGAATTGGAGTTTCAGACGACTCTCGGCCGCCATGTGGGTGCTGGGGATCGAACCCGGGTCCTCTGAAAGAGGGGTCGGTGCTCTTAACCGCTAGGCCATCTCTCCAGCCCCTGTTCATTCTTAAACAAGTATTTACTAAGCAATCCCAATACGATGGTGCCAGGCATTAGCTAAAAAGTTTCACAGGTACAGTGGAGAGATGACATTTGCTTTCAACACAGGAAGATAGGCAACAAACATTATGATTTTAGATAATAATGAATACTATAACAAAATAAAATGGGAAGAGGCTACTTAAGACATATGATCAGATAAAAGCCTCTTTCTGGTAGTTTGACTTTTCAGGTAAGATATGAATCACAAGGATGTTCTAAGACAGATAATTACAGACAGAAGGACTAGCAAATAAAAATGAGCAACAGAGCTGGATGTGGTGATTCATGCCAGTCATTCTAGTACTCAGGGGGCTGAAGCAGGAAACTGCTACAAGTTGGAGATCAGTCTGGGATATATAGTGAGTTCCAGTTCAGCTTGAGCTACTGTGAGACTGAGTCAAGAGAACAAAACAACAACAAAAAACCCTGAACCCCCAAAAGAAACAAAAAACTATTCTTGTTGTAAACAATAGGAAGAAGATTGGTGTCCTTTAGAAAGGCAGGAAGGGAAGGTAGCCAAAGTAAGTGGGCAAAGGTGGCTCAAGCACAGTACAGTATGTATGGTGAGAATTAGGAAGAAAGCAGGAAAGGAGAATATATACTCAGACCTAAGCATTAACTAAATTCTAAAAATCTACTTATATTACTATACTTACTGTAGTAAGTATAGTAAGGGTCTCCTTAGTAGCCTCAGCTGGCCTAGAACTCTCTATGTAGACCAGGCTGGCCTTGATCTCATAGAGATCTATCTGCCTATGACTTCTGTGTGCTGGGATTAAAGAGGTGTGCCACCACGCCTGGCCCTTTTTCAACTTTTTTTACTGATTGAGGAGGAATAGAAATTGTATCATTTCTTTTCATTGGATGATGATACAGCTGAACAGAAACTAACAGTGGAGCCTTGAAAGCCTCCTATAAAACCTTATCACAGACATTAGATTTATCCTAGGCATAATACGATTTTGTATAAATCTGAATTCATGAAGTTAACAAATGTTCATAATAAATGAGAAATTAAATCTCTTACTACAAACTGGCTTATTATTAGTAGCACCAGGGAAAGTCTGACACTCACAGCAGCCTCACCTCACTGTAGTACTATAAATGTAAGAACTTTCTTATTAATGTACTTTAACCTCTCTTACAATGATAATCAAACTATCCAACTTCCCATAATTATGTTCAGGCACTTTACACCAATTACAGCTATTTGTGCACAAATAAAAAATGATAAAAGAAATCATTGCATTCTTTTTGTTTTTGTATTTTTGGTACTTTTGAGACAGGGTCTCCCTTTAGTTACAGCTGCCCTGCAGCTCTCTATGTAGACCAGGCTGGCCTTGAACTCAGAGATCCACCTGCCTCTGCCTCCTGAGTGCTAGGATTAAAGGCGAGCACCACCACGCCCAGCAATCATAGCATTCTTTACCTTAAGTAGGCCCAAAAAGACTTATTCTAGGAATTAATCAACCCTCTTTTTTTTTTTTTTTGTGGTCTTAGGACTAAAGGCGTGTGCCACCATGCTCAGCTAATCAATGACCCTCTTAACTTTCTTCATCATATACATGCTTTCTTCAAAACCATTTTACTTATATTATGATCAGAATCTATTAATAATCTTAACAATGAACAAGATATTAAAAAAGGTTTTATTAGGCTGGATGTGGTGGTGCACATCTTTAATCCCAGCACTCAGGACGTAGAGGCAGACAGATCTCTGAGATCCAGGCTAACCTGGTCTACATAGTGAGTTTCAGGTCAGTTGGGGCTATAGGGAGACTCTGTCTCAAAAACAAACAAAACAAAACAAAACAAAACAAAACAAAACAAAGCAAAGCAAAGCAAAACCAAACCAAACAAACACAAAAATAAAAAACAAAAAAAGGGGAAGGTTTAACCAAAGCTATGCCTTTTATCACTTCCTTATTAAACAACTGGAAGCTTACAACGAATTGAAATAACATTTCCAGCAGGATTTTTTTCAAAAGACATTATCACTGAAGTCTAAAAACAGATTATATGCCAAACCCTGAACCCTGTTAATTATACTGCTACTTCCCTTACAGCTGTATACAGCACACATATACTGCTACCTTAAGACAACACCAGTTCTTTTTCTAGTAGTTAATAAACATAGCCCTCTTTTAATAAATTTAATTAGGCAAAACAAGCCTTCAACACAGTGAAGAGGCATTTAGGACTCACATTGGAATACAGGCAAGGAGAAGCCCATATGCCAGGAACACGAAGAAGAGACAACACTGGAAAGGGGCAGGATAATCCCACACCAAGCTCTACCAACCCTATAGAAGATTCCTGCAGTGGGATCCCTCTGGGGATGCCCCAGGAAACAGATATCAGAAACACAATTGGGAACATATTGAAAGAACTACAAGATTATAAAGAACAAATCAAAGAACTAAGAAAAGAGAATGAAGAACTCAAGAAGGACCTAGAGAGAGAGAATGATAAACTCCGGAAGGAAGTAGAAACATTGAAAAGATCCCATGCTGAAAAAGATAAGGAAACCAACTAGCGAAGCAAAGAGCTACAAGAAGAGATTGAGAAGCTCCAAAAAGAAGTAGAAATACTAAAGAAATCAGAAGAGGAAATGAAAAAGGAAATCAAACACTCATCCAATCAAGAGGAAAGGAATGGAAAAAGCCTCAGAAGCAGAATGGAGGAAGCAGAACAAAGAATATCAGACCTGGAAGATAACACAGAACAACTAAAAACCTCAAGGAAAGATTATGAAAAATT
>VZQC01007817.1:0-24229 GCA_009823505.1 Rhizomys pruinosus | reverse complement strand
AAAACCACTTTAAGATATCATCTTACTACAATAAGACTGGCTAGGATCAAGAAAACAAATGATACCAAGTGCTGGAGAGGTTGTGGGGAAAGGGGAACACTCATCCACTGCTGGTGGGAATGTAAACTCGTGCAGCCACTATGGAAAGCAGTGTGGAGAACCCTTGGAAGACTTGGAAGCAACTTGCCACCTGACCCAGCCATACCACTCCTAGGCATGTACCCCCAAGACTCACCCCACTGCAGAGATACATGCATGACCATGTTTATTTCAGGACTCTTCACAATAGCAAAGAGCTGGAACTAACCCAAATGCCCCTCAACTGATGAGTGTATAGAGAAAATGTGGTACATCTGCACAATGGAGTTCTATGCAGCAGTAAAGAAAGACAACATCATGAGCTTTGCAGGAAAATGGCTGGAGCTAGAGGACATCATGCTGAGTAAAGTAACACAGTCCCAGAAAAACAAACAATGAATGGTATCCCTCATCTGTGGATGCTAGTGCCAATTACCCAGTTGTAAGTATTTCCTGTGTATGGCCCCTTGAGCTTTTGTCCAAAGCAGATGGGAGTGATGCATATTGGAAACAACAACAACAACAACAACAGAAAGGACTGCATCAAAGAACTGACTGAAACAGTAAACTTCTGCTCAAAACAGTCAACTTCCCCATGGAGAATATTGGGGTAGACTGAGCAAGAGATGAAAAGCATGTTTGGCAGAATGCATGAGCTCTGGAGGGATGGGGGCATGGGGGGGACATGGGTCTAGGTTTGATAAAAAAACATATGTACAAATAAATTAAAAAAAAAAAAGGAAAAAAAAAATTAAACATCTGCCTATTAGCAGTATCTTTCCAAGATCCTTAATCTCAAATAACGTCCCTCCAATAAACAAATAACCATACTTCCTTAATCTCTACAGCATCATTTTAGGATTTGCTTTAGCTTATAGAATTATTATGTAGCTGATGATGGCCTTGAAATAATTCTTTCTAGTGCTGGGGGTTAAAGGCATGTGATATTATGCTTGGCTATACTGACCTTTCCTGAGACTTAGATGAGAATAGGTAAGTGACTAATGATTCTTATAAGATCACTTGTGACTTTGTCTAATGCAGCTTCTGTAGAAAGATGAAGTTAAGATGCTGAATGAGGTGAGTGCAGGAAAGAATGTGTAACAAGGAGAATCACAAATCAGCTGGAAAACAAAATGGAGTCAGGAGAGGACTTTTTTTTAAATCTTTTTTAAAGATGAGAGCATAGTGTGTTTGCATTCTGTATCTAGTAAGAAGAAAAGTAGAGGAGAGGAAGGTTATGGATGTAAGTCACAGAGAAGGAGAAGATTCAGAAAACAAATGGGGAGTAGGCTTAGTAATGGGATTTACCCACTTTAACAGGAAAACAAAGAGAAACTGTGGAAAAAGATGTAGGAATGACTGTCAACAGTGCTAGGAAGTGATGGGAGTTCTCACTTTATGGCTCCGTTCTCCCCACTGCAGGGAGATTTCAACTGATGACTTCATTGTTATAGCAATTTTAGAAGAACTGACTAACTCTGTACATTTCGTTGGGGCAAAATGGTAAAGCACAACATTTTTTAAATAGCAATGTACAAAGCCTCATTTTATACTCTAAATACTGGCATGTGTGGTGGCTGATATCAACAATCTTAGCACTCAAGTGGCTGAGGTAAGATTATGACCAGTTCCAGGACAGTCAGACTACAAACTGAAACCCTGTTTCAAAAAAAAAAAAAAAAAAAGAGAAAAACACACACTAAAAATGTTATGGGGGCTGGAGAGATGGCCTAGCAGTTAAGAGCACCGACTGCTCTTGCAGAGGACCTGGGTTCAATCCCCAGCACCCACATGGCGGCTGAGAACCGTCCGTAACTCCAATTCCAGGAGAATTCCAGTTCCAGGGGAATCTGAGACCCTCTTCTGACCTCTGCGGCATTGCACGACACGGGTGCACAAACCTACATGCAGACAGTACATTCATACACATAAAAAAAAAAATGTTATGTATACTTATAACAAATGGGGGATGGAGGTATAGTTTAGTGATAGACTGATAGCCTAGCGAATATAAAGCCCTAGGTCCAATCTCTAGTGCCACAAGGAGAAAAAGACATTTGTTTGCATTTATTATTTATTTATTTATTTATTTATTTATTTATTTATTTATTTATTTATTTATTTGTCTTTTTGAGACAGGGTCTCTCTTTAGTCCTAGCTGGCCTGGAACTCACTCTGTAGACCAGGCTGGACTTGAACTCGCAGAAACCTGCCTGCCTCTGCCTCCCAAGTGCTGGGATTAAAGGCGCGCACTACCACGTCCAGTTTGCTTATGTATCTGTATGTTTTAGAAATAGGGTCTCGGTTTGTTCCTGAAAACTGGCCTCAAACTACTAGCTGCAAGCTCTTCCTGCCTCAGTCTTTGAGTAGCTGGGACTCTAGGTACATGCCACTGTGCCAGCAGGCCACTTTTATTTACTATTCTTTTTTATTTATTTTTTCATCAGAAAACAGCAGTGACAGCAGGACACTTTTGAAGTTTTTTTTTTTTACCTGAGATTTTTCTAGGAGATCAACCAAAATAGGAGGTAATTCTTCTGCATCTAAGTATTCAAGCAATTCTCCCTCTTCATAAGGCAGTCGAATGGTCTCAGAATCTTAATTTGAAAACAAAGTATGAAAATGATTAGGCTCACCAAAAAGTGAGGAGCATGATTTAAATGACTCTGGGTACTCCCCATATCTTTTTAAGTCTTGTAAGTGAATTACATCACATTACCAAAACACTTGTTAACTATAATACTTTACACAAGTACAGAAAAATAAACCAAACATATGGGAAACTATCTGGCTTAGTACCATTCCAATCACAGCCAACAGTAATTAGAGTATTATAAAATTCCAACATCAATAAAACTAAAAGTTCAATGTGCATTTATTAATCGAATCTGGAAGTCAGAATGGTAAGTTGGTACCTCGAGGCCGTTAAAAACTAAGGCTAACAACCAAAACATAAAAATGGTCACTTTGTGCTGGAGAGATGGCCTAGCGGTTAAGAGCGCCGATCGCTCTTATAGAGGACCCGGGTTCGATTCCCCAGCACAGACATGGCGGCCGAGAACCGTCTGAAACTCCAGTTCCAAGAGAACTCCAGTTCCAGGGGGAATCCCACACCCTCTTCTGACCTCCGCGGCACTGCACGACACGGGTGCACAAACTTGTATGCAGACAGTACATTCATACACATGAATAAAATAAATAAAATTAAAAAAAAAAAAAAAAAAAAGGTCACTTTTGCTGGGAGTGGTGGCAGATGCCTTTAATCCTAGTACTCAGGAGGCAGAGGCAGGCAGATCTCTGTGAGTTCAAGGCCAGCCTGGTCTACATAGTGAGTTCCTGGACAGCTGGAGCTACAGGGAGACCCTGTTTCAAAAATACAAAAAAAAAGTCACTTTTTGGACAAAATTCTGTTGGTGTTTCATTTTATAAATTATTATCAAGAACTTTAATCTCTGTAAGACCAGTCAGTGCTCTTAACTGCTAAGCTATCTCTCCAGCCCCAGAATTTATATTTAAATAAAAATTTCTATGAATGTGAATTTTTCACATTCATAGAAATTTTTTTAGAAATATTTTCAATGTCTAATATTTTAATATCAATTACTCAAAAGGCAAAAAATTTGCTTAATTTTCAAGGGTTTAGACTTAATATATATATAAAAGGCAGCATGCCTTAAAATATTTTATCTTAAAATACAAATAGCAATAAAAATGTTGAAAATTGTTTATAATTCATTTTTTATTAAATGACTATTTTTTAAATCTTTTAAAAAAAGATTTACTTATTTGTTATTTTTATGATTTACACATGCTGGAACCTGTGGGGGTGAGAAGAGGTCATCAAATCTACTGGAAATGGAGTTACACATAGATGTGAACTGCTATATGGGTGCTGGGACTCAAACTTGGGTTCTCTGGCAAAAGCAAGAGTGCTCTTAGCCATTGAGCTCTCTCACTAGCCTGTCTGTTATCAACTGACTTTAGGAAATAATTAGGGGCTGTTGAGATGTCTCAGTGGGTAAAGGCACAAGCTAACAAGCCTGACAACCTGAGTTTGATCTTTGGAACCCACATGGAATAGAGTAGAAGAGAATGGACTATAGCAGGTTGTCCTTTCACCTCCACATGCCCACGTGCCCCACAATAAATAGTTAAAAAAAAAAAAAAAAACCTGACATAAACAACAAATAATACTTTTCAACAATTAATACTTTTCAAATGCATGTTCAGTAAGGGTAATCCACACACTAAAACCATTTCAAGCATTCCAGAAAAATTCATAGACAAAAATGCAGGAATTTGATTTTTACCAGGATAACCCCCTGAACAAGTTGAGAAGGTAGTTTTTAAAAGCAGAGGCATTCTGTGGCTGGTGTATTTTGGAGGGTCTTACCTGATCCATTTTTCCCCCTGAGCATCAGGGAATATCCCTCATTTCCTGGGTACAGATTGACCACTAAACAAGACAATGTCTCCTGCATGATAAGCTTCTCTAACAAGTTCACATTTCTTCTTAATTTCTGCTTTAAAAAGAGGCAAAGTTCATGAAAACAGTATAGGATAACCTTCAAAATTAATGCTATGATTTAAGAAAATCAGATCTGAACCCACCTAGTGCTGTCTCTTCCATATTATGATCCTGAACACATGGGGAATTTCACAATACTATAGCCACAGTACAGCAATGTAAAATTAGTAACTTTGGTCCACTATCATGTTTTACAGACTTTAACCCACATCATAAACTGGCCATTGGTGGTTGTATACCTGTTCTAAATATTAGGATGCTAAGGCAAGAAGATTATGAGTTCTAGGCCAGCCTGGAATGGATTAAAGAGCAAGACTTCCTCTTTAAAACAAAACCAGAAACTGGCATGGTGGCTCATGCTTATAAGCCCAGAAGTTGAGAAGCTGGGGCAAGAGGATCACCACACATCAAGGCCAGCCAG
This sequence comes from Rhizomys pruinosus, assembly GCA_009823505.1. Classification (NCBI taxonomy): domain Eukaryota; kingdom Metazoa; phylum Chordata; class Mammalia; order Rodentia; family Spalacidae; genus Rhizomys; species Rhizomys pruinosus. Next base: position 19,199 of record VZQC01007817.1, on the reverse strand, counting down.
TGAGAGAGACTGTCTCAAAGTAAGGGAGGGGATGGGAAAAAAAGAAAACAAAAAAGAAAAAGAAAAGAAAAAAATAACTGTATTAAAAAGAAAAACACTTAAATACACAAAACATGGTATGTGTAAGTACAATGAGGACTTGAGGCCATTCTCTTTAACTGTATGGTAACAAATACATGTTTCTTCAATACTGTAGTCTAAATAGATCTAAACAAGTTCAACAACTCTAGCTGAAACGTTGAATCTAAAAATATCTAATAGGAAATGGTTTAGATAACTTCCTGTAAATTCAGTGCAATGGTTCCTTAAGAACCATCTTAACAGTTTTTATATATCAGTAAATATGTATATACGTGAAACCCAAAATCTTATAAATGTATAGTTTTTATATGAACCTACTTAAAGATTTAACAACTCATTTCATTGTATCTTAGGAAAGATGAGTCAATACATTTATTTTTAGGGCATCTCAAAAAACATAACTTATTGAAAACCCAATATGTTAATATTTAAGATAGAAATTAGGGGGCTGGGGAGATGGCCTAGTGGCTAAGAGCGCAGAGCACTCTTGCGGAGGACCTGGGTTCGACCCCCAGCACCCACATGGTGGCTAAGAACTGTCTTTAACTCCAGTTCCACGGGAATCCGACACCCTCTTCTGACTTCCGTGGCATTGCACGACACAGGCGCACAAACCTACATGCAGACAGTACATTCATATACATAAAAAAAAAAAAAAGATAGAAATTAGAAATTCTTAGAATTTTTTTTTTTGTGGTCTTTTGAGACAGGTCCTCCCTGTAGCCCCAGCTGGCCTGGAACTCGCTATGTAGACCAGGCTGGCCCCAATCTCACAGAGATCTGCCTGCCTCTGCCTCCTGAGTGCTGAGATCAAAGGCATGCACCACCACGCCCAGCAAGAAAATTCTTAGAATTTTTAAAGTAAATTTCTTTGTGTGTTGGGGAAGAAGGCAGATGCACACCACAGCCCAACCATGGTTAGAGAACAACTTGTAGAAGTCAGTGCTCTCCTTCTGTCATGTGGGTCCTGGAGATCCTCAGGTCCAGCAAGTGCCTTTACCCACTAAGCTACCTCTCCAGCCCTAAGAATGATAAATTCTTCACCAATCATCAACACAGAATAAAAACATTATGTAATCTTAAAATGGAAAAAAGAAAAAAACCCTGAACAATTTTTAAGCACTATAATGTAAAAAAACCAGAAAACAAGAACATGGGTTTGGAGCTGGGGAATACTTTGTAACTCAAGTGTTGGGAAGGCTGAAGCAGAAGGATCCCAAGTTTGAGGTCAGCCTGGGATATAAACAGCAAGACCCTGTCTCAGAAAAAAACAAAACAAAACAAAACAATAAGAATCTTGAAAAATCAGTGTAGTATATGCACTTCAAGAAAATAAGTTAGCCCCTAATGAATTAATGTTGATAAAAAACCTCTTTCTTAAATGACAGATAACATTTTAGGCTTGTAGGCTATATCAACTATTCAATTCTGCTTCTGTATCTTACAATCAGCCACAAAACCAAAACCAAAACTAAAAAACAAAACAAAACAACCCCAACAACAACAACAAACAAGCTAGTCTTTGTGGCACACACTTGTAAAGCACTCAGAAGACTGAGGAGGAAGATCATCATAATCCAGCCAGCTTGAATCACAACAAAAATCTGCTTCAGTACGGTACCCACCCCATCCCAGACACAAATAAATGAACCAACATGTGTGTTAGGTTCCAACAAAAATTTACAAAAACATGTAATGGGCCAGACTTGTTTGGTGGACAGTGGCTAGTGAACTCTAATTTAGAATCTTTAAAATGTATCTTACCTATCTTAGTTCTGTGTCTAAGATGACGGACATATACATGATACAGATTGCTATGGTGGTTTCATGGATACACTCAATTTCAAAAACTGTGTACTTTAAATGTATGTTATGTATATTTGAACAAAACTTATGGAAAACATTCTGCAAGATTTATGCATAAAACTTGTCATTTTTTTCCAAATATAAATATTTTAAAGGTTAGACATTACTGGAATTCTATTTATTTTTTTTTTGAGGCAGGGTCTTCTTGTAGCCCCAGCTGGCATGAAACTGGCTATGCAGACCAGGCTAGCCTCCATCTCACAGAGATGCACCTACCCATGCTAAATAAATTAAAGGTGTGTGCCACCATGCCTGGACTCATCAGGCCATCATTACCTTTTTTTTTTTTTTTTTTTTTTTGGTCTTTTTGAGACAGGGTCTCCCTGTAGTTCCAGCTGTCCTAGAATTTGCTCTGTAGACCAGGTTGGCCTTGAACTCTCAGAGATCCACCTGCCTCTGCCTCCTGAGTTGCTGGGATTAAAGGCATGTGCCACCACGCCTGGCCCAAGGCACAACTTTTAACCTGGAGAGGTCAAAATATTTTAAAAGTTTCTGGGTGGTATGTGACATCTCAATATTAGTGCTTAAATCTTATTTAAACTTCTTAAAGCCAGATGTGGTGGCCCATACCTTTAATTCCTGTAGTCAAGAGGCACAGGCAGGTGAGTTGGAGGCCAGCTCTAAGAATTATAAATTCTTGATCTATCATCCAGCCTGGTCTACATAATGAGTTCCAAGCCAGCCAGGGGAAACAGTGAAAACCTGTCTCACAAAAGAAACCAAACCACACATCACACATGAAACAATACAACACAACATCTTTTTCTTAGTTAACTCCAACTTTGCTTTTAAAAAAGTCAATTTCTATTGATTACATCTGTAGATACTTTGTGCTGAATAAAAATGAATTAAACTGGTCATGAGTTTATTTTTTTTACCAAATTCACTTATTATTAGCACACTGAATTTTCCAATCCCCTTTAACAGCTTTGGCTTTCCAGTCAAATCACAAGAGATAGGTTACGTCACTCCTAGCTTAAGTTTATGTATTATTTCACAGAGGGAAGAATAAATGTGTTGTATTATACACTGTGACATCTGATGTTCTTCCAGTGGTACTTTAGTAGCTGAGCTCTCCTTGGTGTCAGATTAGCTAGGGTACTGGGTTAGCCAAAGAACTGGCTAGACTCTGGTTGGAAAAAATTTTTAGTTCAACCACAAAGATAAAAATTATTACACTGCATCAAATATTAATACTCTAAATTTCTTCCTTCTACTCCTCAAAATTATATACTAAAAAAAATTATTTACCTTAACCTCAGGTTCTTTTTCACATTCTTCAACATACAAGTCATAAAGTTTTTGGAAAATAGACTTTCTAGGAAAAAAAATATGTAAGGGAAGTAACATCATGAAATGATTTCTTTTTCATTATTTTAAATACTTTAGTTTCTCTAACCAAATCCCCACTATATATTGAATACAATGCATTACTCCTGTATAAAGGGCAAAAAATTAAGTTTAATCATTCTGGATTGATATAGTTATGATTTATGTACAATGTCAATTCATTTCAACCTAGTAAACTGGGATTTTTTTCCACACTTTACAGCACAACCAAAGTTTCCAAAATCTAAATTATATGTGCATATACTTACAAAAAATACCAGTAATAGCACTTGGTATTAAAACAACAGCATGAGCAACTTTTCTGGGTTCTGCAGTCATTGTTTTTAAGACAAGATCCTCACCTAAGGATGGCCTCAAACTTGCAATTCTTGTACGTTTGGAATGCTAAGATTACATGTATGCCATCATCCAACCTTCCTGAAAACTGGAGATGAGATGGAGTTGGATATGACAACTCCAGTTTTCAGAATTTATTTTTTATTCATTTGTTTACGTGTATGAATGTACTGTCTACATGTAGGTTTGTGCACCTGTGTTGTGCAATGCTGCGGAGGTCAGAAGAGGGCAACGGATTCCCCTGGAACTGGAGTTAAAGACGGTTCTCAGCAGCCATGTAGGTGCTGGGGATCGAATCCGGGTCCTCTGCAAGAGCAGTCGGCGCTCTTAACTGCTAGGCCCTCTCTCCAGCCCCAGAATTTACTTTTTTGCGATGTCACATCAAACTACACAGTCCTGACTGCTATGTAGACCAGGCTGGCCATAAACTTATAGAGATCTAGCTACTTCTGCCTCCTAAGAGCTGAAATTAAAGGTGTGTGCGACCATGCCTGGGCCAATTTAGCAATTGTTAATATAGACTGAGTATCCTAATCCTGTCTAATAAAATGTTTGGGATCAGAAGGGTTTTGGACATCTTTAGATTTTTGAAATATGAGGCTGTAGTATAGCACAAAACCTACTCACTTAAAATACGTTTACACTGAAGGCAGTTTTATTTTATATATTATATTATTTTTTGTCTTTTTGAGACAGGGTCTTCCTGTAGCCCCAGCTGTCCTGGAATTCACTCTGTAGACCAGGGTGGCCTTGAACTCACAAAGATCCACCTGCCTCTGCCTCCTGAGTGCTAAGATTAAAGGTGTGCGCCACCACGCCTGGCAATATACGGTATTTTTTAATGTGCCAGCATTTCAATGGTAATCTGTCCCATGAAGCCAGAAGTGAAAATTTCCATTTGTGACTTCCCATCAGGACTCACAAGTTCCAGACTTTGGAGTATTTCAAATGTCCATATTAGAACTTACAACATCTGTAGTGGCACATAAGAATAAAGTAGGTAGGGATTAAAATATTTCACTGCATCTAAGATGTTACCATGCAAATGTTCATACCTTCCACTGGATAGATACTTCCTTTTAGGAGGTCTTTGCCGAGCACTTTCAATGATATACTAAAAAAAGAAAAGTTTATGAAATCAGCTTGCATTTTGTTTTTGTACGAGCAACTGCATTAAGTGCTGTGTTTCTAAAATGTGACAGGCTAAAAGGGTATTTAGTCACTTGAATCTCTGACACATGGTAAGTTGTATCTTGTAGTAAAAAAAACATATATATATGGTATATAAACAAATGAAATTTTTAAAAAATTTTTTATTTATTCTTTATGTGTATGAATGTACTGTCTTGCATGCAGGTCTGTGCACCCGTGTCGTGCAATGCCATGGAGGTCAGAAGAGGGCATCGGATTCCCCCCATGTGGGTGCTGGGGATCAAACCCAGGTCCTCTGCAAGAGCAGTTGGCGCTCTTAACCACTAGGCCATCCCTCCAGCCCCAAACAAATGAAATTTAAACTATACTAAGATTCAAAATAGTATTTCAGTACAATAAACTGTAATTTCACTGGACAGAAAAATTCTAAAGTTTTATATCTAAATGTATTAGAAATTTCACATCTAATGATCCTTTTAAAAATATTATTTTTATTTTATGTATATGGATGTATTGCCTACATGTATGTAAGTGCACCAGTGTCATGCAGTGCCCATGGAAGAGAGAAGAGGGTGTCAGAATCCCCTGGAATTGGAGTTACAGATAGTTGTTAGCTGCCATATGGGTGCTGGAAATTGAACCTAGGTCCTCTGCAAGAGCACCAAGTGCTCTTAACCACTGAGCCAACTCTCCAACCCCTAATGATCCTATTTTTAGAGAACTTGTATTTTAGAGAACTTGTCAAAACAGAAAAGAAATTTTAGAAATTCTGTGATCTTAAGTAATTTTTATTCTACAGCATATTTCTATACAATTGATACTCAAATCATCCAGTTTTAGATATAGTGCAGCAAAACTGTTAGCATACTTAGCCTAAATATTATATTCCTCGGAAGATTAAAAAAAATCTTTTAAAAACTGAATTTTTGCCAGTTACATGTGACTTAGCTGTTATGCCTCACCTCTGCTCGATCCAAAGCTTGTTCTAGGGCTTGCTGCTGTAAAAAGGAAAGAGTATTTGGCAGTATCAGTTATGTTCAGAAGGAAAAAAGTTTAATAAATACTTAACTTCCTAGTTAAGCGCTTATGTTTCATTTTCTGAAACAAGTACAATGCTTTATTTTTTTCCTCCATCTCCCATTGTATTATTAAGTTTAAAAAAATGGCAGTTTTGGGCACGTGATCATGCCAAGTACAAAAAACTGCTGAAATGGTATCAGCAGTCAGAATTTGAGTCTCAAATGCAATACTTAGTATCATGAGTACGGGATCATGCCAAGTACAAAAAACTGCTGAAATGGTATCGGCAGTCAGAATTTGAGTCTCAAATGCAATACTTAGTATCATGAGTATGTAGATTTGAAAGAATCCCACTGTGACAATTCTGATTTTTTTTCTAACAAGGTAGAACTAGAAGGTAAGATCCCAAGTGAAGAAGGTGAGTATTTCAGAGTAATGTGATGTAGAACTGGGTTCATAAAGAATTAGGTAACATGGTGTCTGTGTTCATTTATTCCCTGTCAAATGCTTAAAACAAACTGGGTATGGTCAGTTACAGAAGGCTGAGGCAATGGATCTCTGAGTCCAGGACAACCTGGTACATGGGATAAAGGAATCATCTTTAAAAAGTATTTTCTCCTATTAATTTTTAATGTTTTGTTTTGGTTGTCTTACCTGTTGCCCCAGACAGCTTAGAAATTATAGAAATCTTCCTGCCTCAGTCTCACAAAGGCCAGAAGTTATAGGCATGTGCTACCGTGCCAGCTAGGTTTTAAAATCATATTGGCAAAAGTTAAATGTTTATTGTTAAGAATGGTTAGTGACTATATAGTGAACAGAAATATACTGTTAGAATACTGCTACAATTTTAGGGGCATTAAGTACATTTACAAATAAAAGATACACTTTATTAATTTTATTTACTTTATTGGGGTAGGTTAGAGACAGTGTCCCACTCTGTAGAACTCACTTTGTAACCCAGGCTGGCCTTGAACTTCTAGGAATCTCTGCATGAGCCTCCCAAATATTGGGATAACAGGTGTGAGCCACGGAAGCAGGCTATATTTATTAATTAAAAAAAACAAACAAACCAAAAACCAAAAAAAAAAACAAAAAAAAACAAAAAAAACCAAAAAAAAACGCAAGTGAAGAAATTTGGGAACAAGCTTAGTTGAAGTGTTTACCACACAAGCATGAGGAAATGAGCTCAATCTCCAAAAGTCACATAAAAAAAGGCTGACTGTATCAGAATTACAGCTGACTTCTCAATGCAAACTATGAAAGCCACGAGAGCCTGGACCAAAGTATTCCTACTTGTAAATGACTATAGATGCCAAGCCAGAATACTTTACCCAGCAAAAAAGTCTATTATAGTTGGAGAAAGAAAGATATTCCATGACATGAATAGGCTGAAAGAATTCATATCCAAAAATCCAGCCCTTCAGAGAATTCTTGAAAACATTCCCCTTAAAAGTCAGGAACCCCACAAGGCTGTCTATTATGAATGTACTGTCTGCATGCAGGTTTGTGCACCCATGTTGTGCAATGCTGGGGAGGTCAGAAGAGGGTCTCAGATTCCACTGGAACTGGAGTCAAAGACGGTTCTTAGCCACCATGTGGGTGCTGGGGATTGAACCTGGGTCCTCTGCAAGAGCAGTCGGCGCTCTTAACCCGCTAGGCCATCTCTCCAGCCCTCCACTCCTTTTTAATACAGTATGTGAAACTCTTACTAGAGCAATGACACAAAAGAAGGAAATTGAAGAAGTACTAATTGGAAAAGAAGAGGTCAAACTATCCCTTTTTGCAGATGATATGATATTATACCTAAGAAATGCCAAAAATTCCACCAGAAAATTCCTAGAAATCAGTAACAGTTTCAGTAAAGTGGCAGGTTACAAAGTTAATCTACAAAAATCAGTAGCCTTTCTTTATGCCAACAAGCATAAAGTGCTTGTTGGCATAAAGAAAGGAGAGTGAGTAAATGGATTGAAAAAGACATTGGAAGATGGAAGGACCTCCCATGTACATGGGTTGGAAGAATTATTATAGTAAAGATGACCATCTTACCCAAAGTGATATACGGATTCAATATAATCCTAACATTCTTTACAGAATTAGAAAAAAAATCCAAAAATTCATATGGAAGCACAAAAGACCCCAAATAGCCAAAGCAACCCTGAGCACAAAGAGCAATGCTGGGGAGATTATTATACCAGATTTCAAACTGTATTACAGAGCTACAGTCATAAAAACAGCATGGTACTGGCACAAAAATAGACCCATAGATCACTGGAGCATAATCAAAGACTCAAACTTGAATACATGGAATTTCGGTCACCTGATATTTGACAAAGGGGCCAAGAATACTCAATAGAAGAAAGGCAGCATCTTCAGCAAATTGTGCTGACAAAACTAGACCAACACCTATAGAAGAATGAAACTAAATCCTTATCTTTCACCTTACACAAAAGTCAACTCTAAATGGATCAAAGACCTCGAACTTGATGTGAAACCTGAAACTCTGAAAATGTTAGAACATTGGCAGTAACCTACAAGATATAGGTGTAGAAAAAGATTTTTTTTTTGTCTTTTTGAGACAGGGTCTCCCTGTAGCTCTAGCTGTCCTGGAACTCACTCTGTAGACTAGGATGTCCTTGAACTCACAGAGATCTGCCTGCCTCTCCCTCCCAAGTGCTAGGATTAAAGGCGTGCCAGCAGAAAAACTTTCTAAATCTGAAAGTAGTTGCACAGGAAATAAGGTCAACAATCAATGAGTGGGACCTCATTAAACTAAAGAGCTTCTGTAGACCAAAAGAAACAAAGAACTGAAGAGAAAAACCATAGAGTGGGAGAAAATATTCATCAGGGACACATTTGACAGAGGTTTAACATCCAGAGTATACAAATTACTAAAAAACAAAGGACCCCCCCCAAAACCATACACACACACACACACACACACACACACAAAAACAAAAACGAGTGACCCAATTAAAAGAAAGATGGACTAAAGATCTGAAGAGACTTTTCAAAAGAAATAAAGATGGCTAAGAAACATCTTAAAAAATGTTCAACATTGTTAGTTATTAAGGAAATACAATATGTCTCAAAGAAACAAAATATAGTGGAGTTATACATTGTAGCCTTGTGTGCTTTCACTCTGTTTCTTGAATGGTACAAAGTTGTGGGAAAAATCCTCTGGAGGGTGGGTGAGAGTTGTTAGTCTGCATATTAAAAAAAAAAAAAAGGAAATACAAATTAAAACCACTTTAAGATTCCATCTTACATCGGTAAGGCTGGCTAAGATCAAGAAAATAAAGGGTACCAAATGCTGGAGAGGCTATGGAGAAAGGGGAATGCTCATTCACTGTTGGTGGGATTGCAAACTCCTGCAACCCCTATGGAAAGCAGTGTGGAGAACTCTTAAACGACTAAAATGAACCTACCATTTGACCCAGTCATACCACTCCTGGGTCTATACCCAAAGGATTCATCCTATCAGAGATACTTGCACATCCATGTTTATTGCTGCTCTTTTTATAACAGAGAAAAGCTGGAAGCAACCCAAGTGTCTCTCAACTGATAAGTGGATAATGAAAATGTGATACATTTACACAATGGAGCTCTATGCAGCCATAAAGAAAGATGACATGGGGCTGGAGAGATGGCTCAGTGTTTAAGAGCACCGACTGCTCTTGCAGAGGACCCAGATTGGATTCCCAGCACCCACATGGCAGCTAAGAACTGTCTTTAACTCCAGTTCCAGGGGTATCTGATGCCCTCTTCTGACCTCTTCGGCATGACATGGGTGCACCAACCTACGTGCAGACAGTACACTCATACACATAAAAAATAACAAAAGTTAAAAAAAAAGATGACATCATGAAATTTTCAGGTAAATGGATGGAACTAAAAGTTGTTATGCAAGTGAAGTAACAGACTCAAAAACAAATGACGTATGTTGTCCTTCATTTGTGGATTCTAGCACCAAATCCTTATATATAAGTATATATCCTGATGTAACTGCAGGAACCAGGTAAATAAAAAGGAACTAGGAAGGTAAATGGAAAGAGGGAACCTGAGACAGAAGACTAGCAGGTGACAGGTGTTACTAAGGGAAAAACGGATACAATCAGGGTATCTAAATGGGAAGGGAGTAGAAAGGTTGTAGAAGAAAAGGGGGGAAAGGGGGAAAAAGGAGCCCAAGAGAAGTAGGACCATAGGAGACTGGCAGTATCAAGGGAGAAATGGGGAGACTTTAAATGGAGAAGACATGGAGGAGGGCTAGACAGGTAAGGGGAGAGGAGAGAAAAATAATGCCTAGCTGGGGTAAAAAACCTGAGAGAATATTAGTCTAACAATCTATTGACAAATCACACATACAATATCTCTACATGAGTCCATGAGCAAAGATGAAGGCTACATAACAAGAAACAGGACCAGACAGGAGAAACCTTTGAGTCGTTAGCCAGGGGAGTCCAAGAGACTCCCAAAATTACACAGGCTATTGCCACAGCCCTCCTTCATTGCGTCCCAGAACCTGAAGGTGAGACCCTACTGCTGAAGACAGGACCTGCTTTGGAGACTGGATTTGGAGCCATGGAGCTGGAACTACCTGGAAGCCCCCTCCTCGAAGGCTGGCTCTGAGGAGCAGGTGGGGAGAGTAGTTTGGTACAACAGACCCTAGCACAAGTGACTGAATGTGTGAGTCCGGGGATGGGGGAAGAGACTGTGGGAGGGAGGGTGCCAACGGAGAAGCTGGTTTAGAGGCAATTAAGATTGAAAACTATGTATGAAACATACATACTTTTCATAAAATTCAACAAAAAAATTTATAATAGATCTGTGAAAACAAAAAGCTGGGTGCAGTAGTGCATTTGTAATCCAAGTGCAGGGATCTGATAGATCCCTGGGGCTAACTGGCCTCCCAGTGCAGCCTACTTGGCAAGTTTTAGAATGAGAGATTATCTCAAAGTAAAAGGTAACTGGAGTCTGAAAAATACACTGAGGTTCTTCTCATCTCCATATACAGACATGAGCCTAAATATGCAAACATACACACACCACAAATATGTGCACCAGAACATGCATGTGCACACACACATGTGAGAGGAACTTAAAATATGAAAAACCCGTACCCCTCCCATAATTTTCATTTATACCCAACTTCCTTGCCAAAGATTCAGAAAAATGGCAAAATGAAGAAAAATGTTTTTATTATTTTAAATTATGCACATATCACTCTGTGAGTGTGCACATGTGACTATAGTGCCCTTGGCTGCTGAGAGTGCAGATCCCCATGGAGCTGGAGACACAGACTGTTATGAGCTGCCATGTGGGTGCTGGGAACAGAGAACCTGTTTCCTCTGTGCAAGAACAGCAAGTACTCTTAACTGCGGAACCATCTTTTCAGCCCTAGAATTAACTTAAAAAAAAAAAATTAATTAGTTAATTTTTTTGGTCTTTTTGAGACAGGGTCTCCCTGTAGCCCCAGCTGGCCTGGAACTTGCTCTATAGACCAGGCTGGCCTTGAACTCACAGAGATCAGCCTGCCTCTGCCTCCTGAGTGCTAGGATTAAAGGCGTGCACCACCACACCTGGCTAGATTAACTTTTTTTTTAGATTAACTTTTAATACATGGATTAGCTGTGTAATTTGGATATGATAATTTCTTTTTTTGTTTGTTTTTTGGTATTTTGAGACAGGGTCTCCCTTTAGTCCCAGCTCCCAGCTAGCCTGGAGCTCACTCTATAGACCAGGTGGGCCTTGAACTCACAGAGATCTGCCTGCCTCTGCCTCCCAAGTGCTGGGATCAAAGGCATGCGCCACCACACCTGGCCTGGATGTAACACCTGAACAGAGAGATACTAGTCAGATTTAAAATAAAATAAAATAAAAAAAATCTAGAGATTTTTTTTTTTTGGTCTTTTTGAGACAGGGTCTCCCTGTAGCCCCAGCTGTCCTGGAACTTGCTCTGTAGACCAGGCTGGCCTTGAACTCACAAAGATCCACCTGCCTCTGCCTCCCAACTGCTAGGATTAAAGGCATGTGCCACCACGCCATTGCTCCATACTCAATCCTTTTTTTTTTTTTTTTTTTTTGGTCTTTTCGAGACAGGGTCTCCTTGTAGTCCCAGCTGTCCTGGAACTCACTCTGTAGACCAGGCTGGCCTTGAACTCACCTGCCTCTGCCTCCCAAGTGCTAGGATTAAAGGCGTGCGCCACCACGCCCGGCTCAGATTTTTTTTTTTAAATAATTTTTATTTATGTGTCTGTGAAGCCCAGAACCGGCATTTGAACCCTTGCAGCTAAAGTTACAGGTGCTAACTTAACTCTTAACACTCAACTCTCAGCCAGATATTTTATAGAGAAGATTTTCATGACTGCCTGCTAAGTAATTTGAGTAGTTCTATATACTATTTTTATGGTGAAGAAAATATTGTAAGACAAATACTGTAAAACACAAATTTAAGCACACTAAGATGTAGCTTACCATTGTGGCATATGATAAGGATCCAAAAATCAGAGAAAACTCAGTTTTGCTGAAGTGGGGTAAAAACCATGTCTTCCTTATACACTGCAGATATAAAACCAGCAAAACCCACACATTAATACATAACTATAAAAGACTATTCTGTAATTAACAGAAAACTTAACAGGCAAACACATTTCTAACACATTTTAAAATATTTGCTACAAAACGATGTATTAAACCACCCTACTCATTGCTATTTTCACAAGGTAGGGCAAAAATGTGAAAATTCAGATCATTAACTATTCCCCCACCCCTAAAAAAAATACACCCACCAAGAGAAAACGTTTTTAAATTTTTCTCTTTTTTGCTCTATTGTTTTTTTTTTAATTTTTTTTTTTTATTTCTGTATGTGTATGAATGTACTGTCTGCATGCAGGTCTGTGCACCCGTGCCGTGCAATGCTGCGGAGGTCAGAAGAGGGCGTCGGATTCCCCTGGAACTGGAGTTCTCCTGGAATTGGAGTTTCAGACCGTTCTCGGCCACCATGTGGGTGCTGGGGATCGAACCCAGGTCCTCTGTAAAAGCGGTCGGCACTCTTAACCACTAGGCCATCTCTCCAGCCCCTTTTTTTGCTCTATTGTAAATATTGCAACCCTCCCTTTTCCTGTGGATTGTACAACCTGCCATTCATTGGCTTTGACAGCTATAGTTCTCTTTCCAAATAATTTTTTTTTAATTTTTATTTATTTCGGTATGTGTATGAATGTATGTCTGCATGCAAGTCTGTGCACCCGTGACGTGCAAACGCCGCGGAGGTCAGAAGAGGGTGTCGGACTCCCCTGGAACTGGAGTTCTCCTGGAATTGGAGTTTCAGACGGCTCTTGGCCGCCATGTGGGTGCTGGGGATTGAACCCGGGTCCTCTGCAAGAGCAGTCGGCGCTCTTAACCGCTAGGCCATCTCTCCAGCCCCCAAATCATTTTTAAATGTGCTTGGTTGGTAGAAAAAAATTCTCTAGAATTCAGCCAAATGTTATAGGCTACATTTCCCAAATGGCTCCAACCCTAAGAAAAACTAGAAAAGTAGGGACTGGAGAGATGGCTCAATGGTTAAGAGGAGCATGGTGGGCTGCTCTTGCAGAGGACCTGGGTTCAATTCTTGGCACCCACAACCTCTTCTGACCTCTGTAGGCAATGCACAACACAGGCCCACTTACACACATGCAGGCAATACACTCATACAACATAAAAAAACAAAAAACAAAAACAAAAACCACTAGAAAACTAAACGCTCCCTGAAAAACCTTTCTTGACCACCACTGGATTCTGGTCTGGAATGGTCCAGGAACTATGCGAAGCCATAGTTGAAGACCACTGTTGTAACTTTTTCTGCCTACCAGAGATGATATATGTATGTGTACTCTAAGGATGTTTATTTTTAGAATAATTCACCCAATTCCTTGCAACTACTGCTTCTTGTCTACTTTGTTAAAGTACAATTTCTAGTGACACAAAACAGGATTTCCCATTCAAACTTTTTGGGGAGGGAAGAACCACATATAGGCAAAAGAAAAATTGTGGTTTGGGTAATATTTTTTTTTTTTAAAGTCTCTGGATTTAATTTTTTTTTTATTAATTTTATTTCTGTATGTGTATGAATGTACTGTCTGCATGCAAGTTTGTGCACCCGTGTCGTGCAATGCCGCGGAGGTCAGAAGAGGGTGTCGGATTCCCCTGGAACTGGAGTTCTCCTGGAATTGGAGTTTCAGACGGTTCTCGGCCGCCATGTGGGTGCTGGGGATCGAACCCGGGTCCTCTGTAAGAGCGGTCGGCGCTCTTAACCGCTAGGCCATCTCTCCAGCCCCTGGGTAATATTTTTTTAATGACTCAATGTATAGGTTCCAGGAATAAAGAAACCCCAAATAACACTGTCTTTGAATTGCTCATAGGTTTAAGCTGCATTTAAGTGCAAATGTCCTGACCAGTAAATGAAAATATGAACATACACTAAATACTTAAAAGTGTGGTAACTGAAATGATAGTTCCTTTTTCAAATTAGATTGACGGGGGGGGGGGTATCTTTAAACTATTTTGTTGCAGAGGAAAACTAACATATAACTAACTGCATTATCCCTTAGAAACATTCTGCTTGCATATATAATTTACCAGAACCTGTGTGAAGACAGATGGGAATTCAGTCTGTTCTCAATTTGTGGCCTTAGTTTCTAATATTCCAACCTTTAGTCGACTCACCTGTACGCTGGTTTACATTTTTTAAAGTTTTTAATTCTTAAAATTTTGATCTTTGCACCGATCGAAAGTCTTAGCACATCACTTTTGTATTTGGAGTCCTAACTAGCCACTGAAAGCCGAGTCGCCCACAAGCGGTGGCGACAAAAAGATGGCTTCCGGGGGACCAATCCCCGGGTTCAATTTCCGAGGCTAGGGCCGGTGGCAAGGACCAACAATTAATTCCGATTCTTCCAACGGCAGAAGCTTTAAAAAAAGCTTACGCTTTCCTCTCAAAAATGCCACCTTCGCGGGGGGTAGTGCATGGCGGCCTCGACTCCAGCGCACCTAGACACCCATCCCAGGGGGGCGCCACGCAAATTCCCAGAAATACCTGTGACTCGAGCTCAAGAGCTCAAAAGCCGAGCGGCGCGGACACCGCATCCAGGCCGGAGCCCAGTGCAGCGCGACCCCGAGTGCCCAGGAGCCGCTCCAGAGGAAGCCGCATCACCGCAGACTCCGGCCGACCCCTCCGCCCTCCGCCCACCTGAGCTACCCGCAGCCTAGAGCTCGGAAGGTGCCTTCGCCCGCCGCAACGCCCACCCACACCCCTAACTGCCAGTTCCGCGGGCGGAAGGGGCGGGGCTTGAGCGGCCGGAAGCTCCAGCTGGGCGGGTAGCGCTCGGGGTTTGTGGGAAGAAGGTCAGAGCGCTTTCTCCACAGATCTCGTCTGGGACCGGAGAGATTGGTTCTTACTCTGGTGGCTTTAGACGCTTGAGTTTCTAAAGGACATTTGGAGTTAGTCTTTCCCTTTGTGGTACACGTATCAAAGGTTTACTAGTTCAGTAGTTTAGAGTTTTCCATGTATGCTCGGTGCCGGTTTTTGAACAATTTTCAGTGTGTGTGCCTGTGCGCACATGTGGAGCAAGTAGAGGTCAGAGGACAACTTACTTGCAGGAGTCGGTTCTCTCCTTCCTCCTTGTGGGTCCTGAGGTCCCAACTCAAGGTATAGCTTGGCAGCAAGCGCCCTTACCAGCTGAGCCATCTCCTAGCCCGAATTCATTAAAAAAAAGAAAAAAAAAATCCAGAGTTGAGATTTAAAAATTCAGAAAATGGCCAGGCGTGGTGGCTCATGTTTTAATCCCAGCACTTATGCAGAGGCAGGCAGATCTTCGTGAGATTGAGGCCAGCCTGGTCTCACGTAGTGAGCTCCAGGCCAGCTGGGACTAAAGAGACACCCTGTTTCAAAAAGACCCCGAAACAAATAAAAACACCAAAACAATTCTGAAAATTCAGTTTTGGAGCACGTTGCAATGTCTGGTGGTAATTGCGAAGTTGGTCATCAAGGAAAAGAGTTAAAAAAAAATTGAGATTGAGAGCGGGGTGTGGTGGCACACGCCTTTAACTCTCGCATTCGGGAGGCAGAGGCAGGCAGATCTTTGTGAGTTCAAGGCCAGCCTGGTGCCTGGTCTACAGAGCAAGTTCCAGGACAGCTGGGGCTACAGGGAGACCCTGTCTCGAAAAGAAAAAAAAAAAATCCACTGGACATCAAACAGACCATTTTAAAACGTGCAATTCAGTAGCATTTAAAGTATTTCAGTATGCAACCAGATTGTCCAAAACATTTTCATGACTTCATAACAGGCTGAGGAATGCATTCTTCCCTGTCCCAGGTTCTTCCCTCTTTCTGGCAAATATCAGTCAGCTTTCATACTGTGGATTTGCCTATTCTTGATATTTTATGTAAATTGAAATATGTAACCTTTTGTGGCTGTCTGGTAATGTACTGAAACAAGGAATTAGAGGAAGATTTGGGGGCCATGAAGATGGCTCAGTGCGTGAAGGTGCTTACTGCCAAATTTGACAGCCTGGCTTTGATCCCTGGAACCTACATGAGAGGAGAGAACTGACTCCTGAAAGTTGTACTCTCACCCTATGCACAGGCACACCCAAATTAATGCAATTATAGGGTAGGGTTGAGAAGGGGAGGGTATCTAAATACCATCAAATTATATTGTATGAAAATAAAAAAATGATTAAAATTTTTTAAAACTAGAAGCTGTTTTTACTAAAAGCAGTGATGGTTATTGTGAGGTTCGGGAAGATGATCTAGACCAGGAGAGACCATTCTGAGGCAAAGAGTGATTTAATTTGGAGAATGAGCTTCTAGGAGAGAATGAGCTTCTCACAGGAGAGACCAGCAGCTTCTTGTCACACTAGGCTGGGTTATATAGGGATTTTGTGAGTAAGGGGAGGTAAGACGGTAACAGATGCCTTGATAAGGGAGGGGGTTTCAGTAAAGGGGGTGTTTTGATTAGGTGTTTTTTTTTAATTTTAGTTTTCAGCTGGCTGCAATAGATAATTGCAGCTGTATTGTTCAAAACAGGAGCCAGAATGTTATTGAGAAACTAGGGTGGGGTAGTTTGTTTCCTGGAATGCTGCCTTCTGGGTTGTGGTCTCCATGCTGTTGATCAGCAGTGACTCCATCTTGAGGTCCAGTTCAACCTAATAGTTACTTAGTCCTGCAAATGTCAAATGGGTTGTGATAAGAATTTGTCTGCACTTGCATCTATGTATGTATGTATGTATGTATGTATGTACGTATGTATGTATGTGTCTATCATTTATCTTTGTCATACCTTTTTATCATTACCTTTGTTTGCTATAGAGCAAAATAGAGTGGATTGGATTTGTTAGGATTCTGAGACTTGGGCCTGTCATAAAGACTCTACTAACCGTAGTTTTATTCCATTGTGTACAGATACCATCCATCTGTTGATTGGCTTTTGGGTCGTTTCCACCTTTGAACTGTTGTAAATAAAGCTGCTGGGAACATGTGTACAAGTATTTGAGTCCCTAGGCTACTGGAACCCAATGTTTAGTTCAACAGGAACTTAGAAGACAGAATTGGTAGAAGGAAGAGTTATATCAAAGCCTCCATCCACAACAGCTCATGACAGTAATCCCAGCATCCTGGAGGCTGAGTCAGGTAGATCACCCAAGTCCAAAGCCAGTCTGGGTTACATAGTGAATTTCAGGTGAAGCTGGGTTTCAAAGTGAGACCCTACCTCAAAAACAACCAACAACAAAAAGCCAGCCTTGCAGACAGAGGAGTTGTCCATCTCAAATCTCTATCTCAAAAGGGATTGTCACTCTCTCTGTGGGCCTTGGTTTGTGTCAGCTAGAAACCAGACAGACTAGTCCTGAAGCGGAAATAGTGAAAAGCACAGCAGACTACTTCATAGGCAGAGTAGCTGGAAATGGAGAAGTTAGCAGAATATCCCATTGGTAGATGAGCCACAACAAGACATTTTATTTTATGGGTAAGGATTTGAATAGCTACCCTTTTCCCAGAAAGTGGGGGGCACTTTTTATTTTGTTGGGACAAGGTCTGTTTATGTAAACCAGTGTGGCTTAGAACTGGTGTCCTCTTCTGCCTCTCCTGCCTGGGCAGCTCCCTTGAGCCTTAAGGATCTGGGGTATAATGAATCCTAGGTTCTTGTTACTTCATGATGCCTGTCTGTATGTAAATAATAACACGCTTCATGTTCCTTAGGAGGGTAGGTGCCTCACTGGAATCAGACAAGTTGGTTATTAGGATACTGGGAATCTTCTTCGAAATTGTGTACCATATTATAGTCAGCAATCTTGCTATAAGCCCCTTACACTAACTCATGGAATCCATATAGGAACTCTACAAGCTAGGTACTAATATTATCTTCATTTTACAGCAGAAAACTGAGGCCAACACATAGCAAAACTGGAGTTTTTTATCCAGGAAATTTGTCTTTGGAGATAATACTTTTAATTATTATACTTTTACTGCTATTTGTTGAAAAGTGTTTATTGAGTACAATTCCCAGTGCTTAATGTGATTCCTTTCATTTAACAATGAGTTATTGGGCTGGAGAGATGGCCTAGTGGTTAAGAGCACCGACTGCTCTTGCAAAGGACCTGGGTTTGATCCCCAGCACCCACATGGTGGCTGAGAACCATCTTTAACTCCAGTTTCAGGGGAATCTGGCACCCTCTTCTGACCTCCGTGGCATTGCACAACACGGGTGCACAAACCTACATGTAGACAGTACACTCATACACATAAAAAATAAATAAAATTAAAAAATTAAACAATTTGTTATTAAATGGCAATACCTAACAGGATCAGACAGAAAGCTGTTCAGTGAAGACCATCTGTGACAGTGGGAGGTGGCACCAGAGACCCACTCACTCAGTCTGCTGTGGTTGCTTATGCTTGAGGACTCCGTGCAATTGATGGTGAGGTCTTTGAGGCTACTGAAGTGTTTTATACAATGTTTTTAATGTCAGGGCCTTGCTTTTCTGTGGTTCCTGTGAGGGCTTTTGCCTTATGCTTATATTCGTGTCCCCATCTGAGCTGAAGGCTTGACTGTCCAGCTCTAACCTGAGTGGACGCTATTTTTTAAATGTCACTTTTTCCTTTTCTCCCTTTTTCAATTCTTGCCTCTTGGTGCCTTTCTGCTGCTGAGCTCAATATGGGTCTGAGGTGAAAGCTGGGACTGGGTGGTTGCGGCACTATTAGAGGAGGGCCAACCTGCACAGACAGCTGTTACACCAGGTATTCTGGGCACTAAGATGGTAACAGGAAGGCATGATTGACAGAGCCTCCCCCTTTGGAAGATGCTCTGTGCTTCCAATACCCAGAACATCTTGTGTCTTTTTTTTTTTTTTTTTTTTTT
>VZQC01007814.1:0-48737 GCA_009823505.1 Rhizomys pruinosus | reverse complement strand
GAGTTACCTGACAGCCTTGAACCCTGCTGTTTCTCACAGACATGTGAAAGTCTGGACTGTCCTTTAATCTCTCAGGAAAGAACTTTGATCCAGATTTTTCACCTGAGGTTCCCTCATCCCAATTACCTGCCCCAGCCTCAATTGTGTGTATATGTCCTGGCCCATGCCTGGGTTAATATATAAGTCTTGAGTTTCAACATTAAAGTGAAGTCTATTCCCTCAGGCTTTTTCTGAGTCCATGTCTTTATGTCTGTATATCTTTCTACCTTACTTATCTATTTCCTTGGGTAAAATCCATGGTGGTCCCGCCCCTCTCCTTGTCAGACCTAAGCCCTAGAGACTGTGGGCCTGCAGGCAGGGGACAATCTTGGAGGAAAGCCAAGGAGAGAAGAACAACAAACAGCATGTGGATGTCAGCCACGCATGTATAAAGGACTATTCAGATGATGATAAACTCTGACACTGGGGCACAAAAGAAATATCAACAAATACAAAAGGATTGAAATCATTCCGTGCTTTCTATAAGACCACAGTGCAATTAAGCTCAATACGAACACCAGAAAAAGCCCTACAAGCTACAAGAAAACACTCGTAGATAAAAGAATATCTGAAATAATGAATGGTCAGGGAAGATATGAGAGTGAAATAAATGTATTTATGCAACTGAACAAAAAAGACCAATACACAAACAAAAATGGATACTTTAAGGGCTGGAGAGAAGCTGCTTTTAAGTGCTTTTGCCAAAAGAATACCCACATACCAGTATGTGATAAACTTTGGAGAATGTTCTGTGAGGTGCTGAGTAGAAAATATATTCTCTGGTGTTTGGGTGGAATATTCTGTACATGTCTGTGAGGTCCATTTGGTGTATTATATTGTTCAGTTCTGATGTCTCTCTATTTTTTGTCCTGTTGATCTATCCAAAGGGCTCAACGAGGTATTGAAGTCCCCCACTATTAGTGTGCTAGGTTTAATCTGTGTCTTGATGTCCTACAGAGTATTGTTTATAAAGTTAGATGCACCAGACGTTGGTGAATAAACATTTAGGATTGTGAAGTCTTCATGGTTAGTTTTTCCTTTGACAAGGAGGTGATGACCCTCTTTGTCTCTTCTGATTAATTTTACTTTGATATCTATTTTGTCTGATATTAGAATAGCCACTGCAGCTAGTTTCTTGGTACCATTTGCTTGGAATATGATTTACATCCTTTTACTCTAAGGTCCTGTCTGTCCTTGAAGGTGAGATGGGTTTCTTGTAGACAGCTTATAGAAGGAGACTGTTTCCTAATGCATTCTCTTGGTCTATAACTTTTGACTGGGGAGTTTAGACCATTAATATTTAAGTTTATCATTGACAGGTGTGTGCTGCTTCCTTTCACTTTATTTTTTGTTTGCATTCTTGGTCTAGGTTTGTATTTACTCTGTTATATTTTTTCTATTTTCTCTCTTTAATTGCTTAGGGGTAGTTGCTCCTTTCCTCTGATATTTGGATTGCTTTGAGGATTTTCTGAAGTGTTGTTTTTTTAGACATGTGTTCTTTCATCTTGTTTATGTCATGAAACATTTTTCTTTCTCATTCAACCATAATTGACATTTTTGCTTGGTATAGTAGTTTGGTTTGGCTTCTAATATTGTTTACCACTGGGAATACTTTGGTCCACGTTCTAGCTTTCATAGTTTACACTGAGAAGTCAGCTGTGATTCTGATGGGTTTTCTCATTATATATAACTTGTTTTTCTCTTGTGGCTTTCAGTATTTTGTCTTTGTATTGAGCATCTAGTGTTTTGACAACTATATGGGATGGGAACTTTCTCTTCTGGCCTTTTCTATTTGGTGTTCTATGTGCTCCTTGTATTTGTATGGGTTTTTCTTTTTTCTGTTTGGGGAAATTTTCTTCTATTATCCTGTTGAATATCTGGTCCATAGTGTTGTCTTGGGATTCCTCTCCTTCCTCTATCCCTTTGATGCAGAGATTTGGTCTTTTAATAGTGTCCCACATGTCCTGATTGTTCTACTTTGTGTTATTTTTTTTTTAATTTTCATAATCTTTACTTTAGCATTCTAGTTGCTCTTTTATCCTGCAGATCTGATATTCTTTTTTCTGCTTCTTCCACTCTGCTTCTGAGGCTTTTTTCTCATCATTTCCTATTGATTGGATGAATGTTTAATTTCTTTTTTCATTTCATCTTGTGATTTCTTTAGTATTTCCACTTCCTTTTGGAGCCTGTCATTCTCTTCTTGTAGCTCCTTGCTTTGACGTTCAGTTTCTTTATTTTTTTCAGCCTGGGATATTTTAAATGTTTCCACTTCCTTCCAGAGTTTGCCATTTTCTACCCTTTGTTCTTTCCAACATTTGTCATTAGCTCCCTCTAGGTCCTTCCTGAGTTTTTCATTCTCTCCCATTAGTTCTCTGATTTGTTCTTTATATTCTTTGATTCTTTGAATATGTCTACAATTATTCTTCTAAGTTCTTTCCAGGGAGATTTTGGTTTCCTTCCAGGGAGATCTCATTGTAGGAATATTCCATAGAGTTGGTAGAGTTTGGTGTTGATTTATTATGAGCTTTTCCCATTTTTTTTATTGATGATTTGTGTATTTCATACATCATTTTCCAATTCAGTTCAGGCATATAGCCCCTTCCCTTCCCTCCACCCCACCCCTACCCATCCCAGATCATGCATTCTGCCGTAACTTTTCTGCATCTTTCTCTGTTTTATTGTTTTGTTTTAATTTTTATTAACGATAGGTGATAATCTGTGAGTACAAGCATCCTTCATGTAAAACCAATTTGCGAGCAGTTGTGCCCAAACCCACACAGCTCATGGGTCCCACCATCCAGCGGGGGGGGGGGGGCTTGTATTCCAATCAAGTTGATCAAATGAGTGTCCAGTCTATATTGTTGTAGTTTTACCATTCACCCCAATCGCAGCCCTTACATTCTACCGTGCCCCCTCTTCCGCAGATTATTCCCTAGGCTTAGAAAAGGGGCACAGGTGGATGAGAAGCAAAACAGTCTACTTTCTCTGGGGCTGTTGTCTTGGTCTCTAGTCAATTCTGGCTGTTTTATTTCATGGGCTGACAGCTTGTCCAGGCATAACCTTTTGATCCTACTAATGAAGCACATGCAATTAGATATATAGGTATTTAAACAGTATAATATAAAGCCTTTTTATCCTACTAATGAACCACACGCAATTAGATATATAGGTATTTAAACAGTAATAATTATTATGGTAGGTTACTTTGGTACAGACACAGATTTTTGGATGGTATGTTAATCCATGAATTACATTTTCTTCTGTTAAGTATGACAGGGTCTTCGTGTGGCTTATAACACCTCCTAACCATTAGAGGATGTAAGCTTGTGGCATCAGCCGTGGGTTAATCCTTCAAGGAGAGAGCTAATAGCCAATTAGATTTGGGACATACAGACATATGGCTGCCTCTGCTGCACAGTATTTCCAGGCATATAGGTGTAGCTAGTGCTGATGGAGGAGTCTTGCTTGACTCAAGGGAGACCAATATTACTTGAGTTGTTTAGTTGTTCTTTGTTAACACTCTATGGCATTCCAGAGACCATCTTATATTGCAAGTGCAGTCTCCATACATCTTTCCCATGTTTATATCAGGTCTGCAACAGCAGCCTTATCACCTCTCTTGCCTGCAATATCCCAGTTTAGAGGAGCCTTTACCTTTTGTGGGGCTTGGCTTGGATCCCCTGGCCACATCTCCTTGGTAAATAATCCATTTGTTTGATGTCAGAGCTCCTGTATTAATATACTTTTTGCTAAGTGCATAGCTTAAGGAGACTGTAGCATTTATTTATTTGGTTCTGAATAGAGAATAATCCTTTTCACAGTTTTCTATGTCCATTAGTCAATTAAAGAATCAGTTTGTTACCAATTTTACAAGAGAATATCTCTAGAACAGCTGGCTCCCTGTTGGCCTACTGTCCTGGAGTCTAAGTCCACCCATGCTGGGTGCCTGGAACCTGAAGGTTGGGAGGTTGGTGATACCAAGCCTCCCGGGGCCAGGAGGGGTGAGCAAAACACCAAGACCAGTGGGTCTCAACTGGTCACACGCTGGTGTTTTGTGGGCTGCAAGTGTATATCTACTCCCACCATGCGTGCATAAAATATTTATTAAAAAACTAAATTTATTTTTAGTGAATATAATACAAAAATAACCAAAAACAAAAAAAAAAAAAAATTGGTATTTTTGAGACAGGGTCTCCCTGTAGCCCCAGCTGTCCTGGAACTCACTCTGTAGACCAGGCTGGCCTTGAACTTACAAAGATCCACCTGCCTCTGCCTCCCAAGTGCTAGGATTAAAAGCGTGTGCCACCACAACCGGCTGTAATATTTATTTACTATCAGAAACATGTCAAGATATTGTTACAGTGTAAATCACAATGTATATTTATTGTTCTTGTCAGATAAAAGTTGTTTTCCTAATAGGGGTTATAGTCAGTATAAATATGACACATTGAGATAAAAAGAAATTATTTGTTATAACTAATCCTAGGAAGTAAAACAGATTAGAAGTCTATAAATAATTTGTACTATTTTATGTGTATTAGTGCATTGCCTACATGTAGGTAAGTGTAGTTGTGTCCTTCAATGCCCACCAAGGTCAGAAGACAGTGCCCCATCCTCTAGAACTGGATTTAAGGATGGTTGTTAGCCACCATGTGTATGGTGGACATCAGACATGGGTCCTCTGCAAAAGCAGCCAGTGCTCTTAACTTCTGAGCTACCTCTCCATCCTCCCCCACCCCTTTTTTGTCTTTTTGAGTCTCTCTGTAGTCCCAGCTGGCCTAGAACCCACTATATAGACTAGGCTGGCCTCAAACTCACAAAGATCCACCTGCCTCTGCCTCCCAAGTGCTGGAATTAAAGTTATATACCACCAT
Source organism: Rhizomys pruinosus (assembly GCA_009823505.1). Classification (NCBI taxonomy): domain Eukaryota; kingdom Metazoa; phylum Chordata; class Mammalia; order Rodentia; family Spalacidae; genus Rhizomys; species Rhizomys pruinosus. The sequence goes on along the minus strand of VZQC01007814.1, from coordinate 43,824 downwards.
GCCTAGCTAACCTAATTTTTACTCTTCTGTGTAATATGTGTGTGTGTAGATATACAGTTAAACTAGAATAATGTGTAATACTTTGTTCATTCAGAGGTATAAGATATATAATATATAAAATATATATTATACACAATATTATAACAGAAGCTTCAAAGGAACCAGGCCCTGCTCTGATCTCCATGGCCACCCCTGCATATAAATAAATAAAACATCTTTAAAAAATAATCCCTAATACATGTGGTCTGAGAAATATGAGACTATATAATATACCCAATTAAAATAAAATTACCTTTGCAAAATCCAAAGTATAAAACCAAGATCCATACTGATCCTTATAGTTAGCACCATTCCGTAACATGCTGCTCTTAGCATTAAAATTTTCTCTATAGACTTTAATAATTTTAACATTTTTATGCTGGTACCATCAACATTTTCTTTTGTTTGCTAGAACAGCAAAAGAAGTGTAACTTATCATGATGTACATCTTACAGGGATGACGCGACCCCTTAACATGAAGCTATTACAGGCTTCTGCAGTAGAAAATGGTCAGAGCCTTTTGTTTGCTTGATTTCTTTAAAATGCATTTGGCTTTTGCTCTTAGCATGACAGAAATTCCCAATCCTATTGACACAGACTTTTTGTGTATTTTCATTGAATTTTTGCTAATTTCATACAAATCATCTTAGTCATCAGTATACACCCCCCATCCATGCCCTCCTATAGCCCAACCCCACTGAATTTCATGCATTCTGTCATTTATCAAGTCAAGCTAGCATACACAATGTCCCTCATTGCAAGTTCATCCACAGGGGCCTAATCAGTCTATTTAGTAACAATCTCTTAAAGAATATCATCTCTCCTTCATCCAATAGTAATTGGCTGCCAATAGTTATTTGGCTAAGGTTGTGGCCTGTTACCAATTTCCACAGGTCTATACTGGGTTTTTGTCTGGTTGAGTTTGCATAAGTCTTATGCTTGCTGACACCATTGTGGTAGGTTCATATGAGCTAGCTTCCATATGGTCATGTACCTTCTCCCGTGGCTTTTACAATCTTTCTGCCCTCTCTTCCACAATGGTCCCTGAGCCCTGGGTAAGTGAAGATTAATATAGGAGTCCTGTCTAGGGACCTGTACTCTGAAGACTTTTATACTCTTTTCTTTGGGCATTTGTGGCCCCTTGTGTTCATTGCCTTCTGTTTTATTATGGAGTTTCATTGATGACAGTTAAAGGAAGCATTAATATTCTCTCTACCATCTGTTCCAGGATCTTCCATGAGCCTTAGGTATAGAAGTTCCATTGTAGATGTATCACTTAAGGTTGGGCATCTCACAGACACTTTTTTCTCTGTGTTTTATCAATTATATAACTGTAATATTCTTCTGTTGCAAAAGAAGCTTCTTTAATGAGTGGCGACTGGCACATTTATCTGTAAATATAAGGATATATATTTATTATATAGTAAGACATTACATTTGTCTAAAGGTGTAACAGTCTTAGGGTTTTCTCTAAGATTTAGACCTCTCTTGTCATATGTATTTGGCTATGTTTACACTACCTCACATGAATTCCCTCCAATTGAGTGGTCTTTAGGTCTAAATAGGTAAATTGATAAAAGTGCTAAGATAAAAGCTAGGCTTTATGGTAAAACAAGTCCTTTAATCTCAGTACTTGGGAGGCATAGGCAGGCAGATCTCCATCAGTTCAAGGCCAGCCTGGTCTACATATTGAGTTCCTGGGTCATCTGGCTACAGGGAGACACTGGCTCAAAAAGACCAAAAGAAAACAAAAGAAAACAAAAAAGTGCAAAGATAAAAGTGCCACTTATGGCACCAAGATCATTTGCTGTGTTGTTCATTGTTGTGGTTAACAGGGCTTAAACCTGGTGTTGAACCATTGAGATTCTCCCTTATTAGCTTGCATAGTGTCCTCCAAAAGCATGAGTGTCAGGTTTTAGGGAGATGGCTTCTTGGTCAGTTCCAGCTCCATTGCTCCAAATCCTGTGTCTAAAATGTATCCTGTCTTCAGCAATATGGTCCTACTTTCATGTTCTGGGAGGCAATCAAGGGCTGTGGCAATACCTGAAACAGACTTATTTGAAATGGGTATAAGGCTCTAATTAATCCCTAGAATTTGGCTCTCTCCACTATCCGGCTATGTTAAATATAGATGAATCTTTTAATATGTGAGTATTGTGCGATATTAAATAATANTTCTTCTCTCTTTGGATTAGCTCCAAGACTGTCCCCTGCCTGCAGGCCCACAGTCTCTAGGCTTAGGTCTGACAAGGAGAGGGGCGGGACCACCATGGATTTTACCCAAGGAAATAGATAAGTAAGGTAGAAAGATATACAGACATAAAGACACGGACTCAGAGAAAGCCTGAGGGAATAGACTTCACTTTAATGTTGAAACTCAAGACTTATATATTAACCCAGGCATGGGCCAGGACATATACACACAATTGAGGCTGGGGCAGGTAATTGGGACGAGGGAACCTCAGGCTAAAATCTGGATCAAAGTTCTTTCCTGAGAGATCAAAGGACAGTCCAGACTTTCACTGTTTCACTGAAACAGCAGGGGTCAAGGCTGTCAGGTAACTGCTTTTAAGTGCTTTTGCCAAAAGAATACCCACATACCAGTATGTGATAAACTTTGGAGAATGTTCTGTGAGGTGCTGAGTAGAAAATATATTTCCTTTTGGGAAACACTTCATCAGGGTCAGCACACAAAAGCTGTGCTTGCAGAGCAGGTGGGAGAAGATCAAGACTGTATATCAACCTGGAAGCTGAACTTGGCAATGTGTAAAAGTCTCCCAAATGACACTAGTTTTAGCAGCATGAAAACTTTAGTGAAGATGGGATCATGGAAAGAAGCTGAGACTTGGCACTACACAGCTGTTTTGGAGACTCTGAAGAGAAACCTGGGCAGCATCAATTGCAGTAAAGACCCCATGACAATGGAATATCCACCTCAATAGAAGCTGTCCTGAGCCTACAGATAAGCTGTGTGCACTGTGAATACTAGAGAGAGGGGGCCAGCCACGCCTGCTGTATCCCAGAAAACATAACAGTCAAGATGCCACATATTGAAAGTTTGATTTAGAGTGCTCAACTTTGGGTTTCCTTTGATCCAATTGGTTCTCTCCCTGGTTCTTCCTTTTTGAAATGAGAAAATATATTTTCTTAATTTTACGGGAGACAGCATTTAAGAGATTTTTGAATTTTTAAAGGACATTGGACTTTGTGTTTTATATTGTGATATTATCATGAGATCTTAGAGACATGGAATATTTTATCATGAGATCTTAGAGACATGGAATATATTATCATGAGATCTTAGAGACATGGAAAGGTTATGGTTACCAGTAATGTACTTGTGTTTCAAGTTGACAAAGTATTGATTTGTGTTGGCTAATCTTGGATGTCAACTTGATATTGACATATCTGGGAAGAGGGAACTTCAAATGAAGAACTTCATCAGATTGGCCTAGGCATGCCTGTGAACCTTCTCTTGATGTTAATTGCTGTAAAAGGGCCCAGCTAACTGTGCTTAGTGCTAATCTGCCCAGGTGGGAGTGGGCTCTATATGTAATGTAGCTTAATGTAAGAGTGGAAACAAAGAAGTAAGCAGCAATTTTCCATGGTTCCTGTTCAGTTTTTGCCCTGAGTTCCTACCTTGGCTTCCCTTAAAGATGGACTGTAACCAGTAAGATGAAATAAACCTTTTCCTACTCAAGCTGCTTTTGGTCATGGTGTAACATGAAGGCAAGCTATGACTATGGGAAAAGGAAGAAATATTCACAGAAAACTAAACAATCATTTAAGTGACTCTCCAAGACCTCCCTGGTCCAGGATGACTGTTGACTTACTGCCATAGGACTAGTAGGAGCGTGTAGAATGCAGACCCTAGGATTTAAGTTGACCTTAGAGGGTAAGGGCCAAAAGATTGTCCATTAAAATCCCCCTTGCCAAATCAGATCGGAGTTTTAAGTATGGTTGCTAAACCCTCAAGAGAATTATTTGAATGAATTTGGTACTTTAATTACCATATAACACCTAAGTAAAGCTTGAACATTGACTTAAGTGCACTTAATAAATTCTTAATTGCTGTGGAAAAATGATAAAGGTTCATGGTAGAAGCCTGGTGTAGTAACTGCAGCACAGGCTAGGAAAGGATGCTAATTACTGTTTGTGTTGCTGACTCATCATGTTAAGCATATTGTATACAATATAGAAATATCTGGGGGATCTCCCAAGACCACCTGAAGCACAAGGATGCTAAAAACTCCACCAGAAAACTCCCAGAAATGATTAAGAGCTTCCATAAAGTGGCAGGATACAAAATTAACCTAGAAAAATCAGCAGCCTTTCTTTACATCAACAACAAGCAACTGAAGAAGGAATTCAAGGAGACCTTCCCACTCACAATAGCCGCAAAAACGATAAAATACCTAGGAACAAACCTAACCAAAGATCTCTACAACAAAAATTTTAAACCCTTTAAGGAAGAACTTAAAGAAGACATCAAAGATGGAAAAACCTCCCATGATCATGGATTGGGAAAATTAATATAGTAAAAATGTCCATTCTACCTAAACTCTTGTATAGATTCAATGGAATCTGAATTAAAATCCCCAAGAGTTTCTTCACAGGCTTGGAAAAAAAAAAGCCCTTAATTTCATTTGGAAAAACAAAAGACCCCTAATAGCCAAAACATCCCTGAGTGAAAAGAGCAACACAGGGGGGATCTCTATACCAGACTTCAAACTATATTACATTGCTATAGTCATAAATAACAGCTTCGTACTGGCGAAAAAACAGACCTGTTGACCAATGGAACAAAACTGAAGATCCAAACTTGAGCACATACAATTTCAGCCATCTCATATTTGACAAGGGGGCCAAGAATGCACAATGGAGAAAAGACAGCATTTTCAGCAAGTGGTGTTGGCAAAACCGGATCACCACTTGTAGAAGAATGAAATTAAACCCCTACCTCTCACCCTGTTCAAAAGTCAACTACAGATTGATCAAAGACCTCAACGTGAAACCTCAAACTCTGAATGTGATAGAAGAAAAAGTCAGCAGCAGACTACAAGACATAGGCATAGGAAAAGACTTCCTAAATCAGACAGCAGCTGCACAAGAAATAAGATCGACAATTGACAAATGGGACCTCATTAAACTCAAAAGCTTCTGTACATCAAAAGAAACAATCAAGGAAGTGAAGAGAAATCCCACAGAGTGGGAAGAAACCTTTATTGCAGAAACATCTGACAAAGCATTGATTTCCAGAATATATAAACTACTCAAAAAACAAAGAAGAAGACAAACGACCCTCTTAATAGATGGAGCAAAGAGATGAACAGAGACTTCACAAGTGAGGAATTAGAGATGGCTGAGAAACACCTTAAGAAGTGTTCAACATCACTAATCATTAAGGAAATGCAAATCAAAACCACTTAAAGATATCATCTTACTCCAATAAGGCTGGCTAGGATCAAGAAAATAAATGATACCAAGTGATGGAGAGGTTGTGGGGAAAGGGGAACACTCATCCACTGCTGATGGGAATGTAAACTCGTACGGCCACTATGAAAAGCAGTTTAGAGAACCCTTGGAAGACTTGGAATGAAATTGCCACCTGAACCAGCCATACCACTCCTGGGCATGTACCCCCAACACTCATATTACCTCAGAGATACATGCACAGCCATGTTTATTTCAGCTCTCTTCACAATAACAAAGAGCTGGAACCAACCCAAGTGTCCCTCATCTGATGAGTGGATAGAGAAAATGTGGTACATCTACACAACGAAGTTCTATGCAGCGGTAAAGATGACATCACGAGCTTTGCAGGTAAATGGCTGGAGCTAGAAGATATCATGCTGAGTGAAGTAACACAGTCCCAGAAAAAAAAAAAAAAGATGAATGGTATCACTCATCTGTGGATTCTAGCACCAATTACCTAATTGTATTGCAAACTGAGCAATGTCAATGTGATCTGAAAACAACTGTGCTCTTATATTGTGAATCCCTTAAAATATAATAAAAAAAAACAACAACAACAAAACCATAGGCCAGTCCAATGAAGGCAATTATTGAAGTTTCTTAGCTCAGGTGTAATGTTGACATTAAACCTATGCAGTAAGGCCTACAATTTGTTCTTTAAGGTCTATAAAGGTCATTTAGATACTCAAAGTAGAATGGATTTAAACCATGAAAGGCAAAAAGAGTTCTAACGTAGCCCATGAAATGAACCCAAGATAATAAAGAGGCTAAAACCAATACATTTTAGGACTATCTCAAATGAGGCCATGTCACTTGTCCCCAGATTTTGAACTATAGCTCTGAGAAGGAAAAGGAAGGGGACATTATCACATACCAAAAGCAGAGAGGAAATACTTAAGGCTCACCCAAACTGGTTCCATTCAGACTATCTATGTGGTCACCAGAAGTAAAGACTAGTTTTTCTTAAAAATATTAAAAGTAAGGGCTGGAGAGATTGCCTATCAGTTAAGAGTGCCGACTGCTCTTTCAGAGGACCTGGGTTTGATCCCAGCACCCACATGGTGGCTGAGAACCATCTTTAACTCCAGTTCCAGGGGAATCTGATGCCCTCTTCTGACCTCCATGGCATTGCAAGACACAGGTGCACAAACCTATCTGCAGACAATACATTCATACACATAAAAAATAAGTAAAATTAAAAAATGTAACATGTGCAAAGTAGAGTAGATATGTAAAACAGTTTTAGTATGTGTGGGTAACTCAATATTTATATATTTCTGTTTCACTTGAGGCTGTAACAAGGTACATAGTACTTGGTAGGTGGAACACAATTTCTTGTATATGAAATGATTACATTATAGAATTCTTAAAAGTGAACAGTACTTCATGCATACACTCATAAATAAAATTCTAATAAATAAATTTGGTGATGGAGGTTTATAAAGGTTGCACTGAGCAGAGGCACATACATTGCTATCATACACAGAGAGCTCATAATATGCTGTTACACTGGATAGCTTTGGGGTCAACTTGACATAACTGGATTGAGGGATCCTCAATTGGGGAATTGGCTCCATTGGATTGGCCTGTGGCCACGTCTGTGGAGAGTTGTCTTGATTGTCAGGCAATGTGGGAGGGCCCAGCCCACAATGAGTAGTGCCACCCTGGGCAGGTTGTTGTGTACTGTATAAGAAGGCAGGCTGGGCATGAGCCAGGGGAGCAAGCCAATGAACAGCATTCCTCCATGGCTTGTGCTTCAGCTCCTGCTTCCCGATTCCTGCCCTGAGTTCCTGCCTTGGGCCCCCTGAGTGATGAACTGTGACCCAGGAGATGTAAGCTGAATAAACCCTTTCCTCCCCAAGTTGGTGTCAATCAGGGTGTTTTGTCACAGCAATGGAAGACAAACTACAACAGAAATTGGTACTAGAGAGTGGGCTATTGCTGTGACAGACCTGATCTTGGTGTTTTGGGGAAGGATTATAGAGGCATTTGGAATTTTGGGCTGGGAAGATCATTGAATGCCTAAAAAATCATTGATGTGGAGCTTGGAGCAGTTTTGTTGAAGGAGTTGTAGACGATGGAGGCCTGGATTGTGAAGTTTCAAAGGGAAGCAGAGATCATCAGGACTGTTTAATCTGTGGTTCTGGTCAGCTGGGGCTGAAAAATCAGCTGTAAGTAACAAGAGACCAGAACCTGAAGGGAAATCTTTGTTGTACTGGGACAATTGATGCTGGTTAGCTGGGGCTGTAAAATCAGCTGTAAGTAACAAGAGACCAGCATCACTGTGGTGAAATCTGGGAAGAATTTCTTCAGGGTCAGCACACCGAAGCTATGTTCCATAAGGGGCCTGAGCCTCCATGTCAAGCCAGAAGCAGGACTTGGTAATGTGTAAGAGTCTCCTATATGGTTCCAGTGTTGAAAGCAAGAAGGGGTCACAGAGAGCAGCTGAGGCCTGGAAATATGAGATGCCAGGAAAGGCCATTGGTCAGAGTGTGGCGTTGGTTGTAGTGAAGACCCCAGGATTCCAGGGGTCAGGAAGAGAAGCTGACGCTTTGCACCAGGAGAGGTCAGAAGAGACTATTGGGGAAGGTGCTGCCTCAGTTTCAGTGGTGACCCCAACTTTTTGGAGACGCCAGGACCATGGGATGACCACCAAGTCCAGCAGCAGGTGTGGAATGGAGTCAGCCTGGGCCTGTGAGATGAGCTGTGTGTGCCACAGACAGCAGAGTCAGAGAAGGGGAGCTGCTGAAACCCCTTGGATCCCAGAAGATTGTGAGCCCCAGGTGTCCAGCCTTGACCTATTTTGCTGGACTTGGGTTTTGTTTGAGTGTGCCTGATTCTTCCCTTTGAAATAAGACAGTACTTGTTTTGGATTTTACAGCAGCCCATAGTAAAGAGACTTTTAATAGACTGAACTTTTAAGTGTTTGGACATGCTAAGGACTGTGTGGCTTTTAAGGTTGTACTGTCGTAGGTTGTGATTAATGTTAACATCATACTTTGAGGATAATAACTGGAAAGGTGGTGGTTTAATAGTGATGTGTTTTGTGTGTCAAGTTGACAAGGGGTCAATTGTGCTGGATAGCTTTAGTGTCAACTTGACACACCTGGGTTGAGGGAGCCTCAATTGGGGAATTGGCTCCATTGGATTGGCCTGTGGCCACATCTGTGGAGTATTGTCTTGATCCCTGAATGTCAAGGCATGTGGCAGGGCCCAGCCCACAATTAGTAGTGCCACCCTGGGCAGGTTGTTGTGTACTGTATAAGAAGGCGGCTGGGCATGAGCCAGGGGAGCAAGCCAGTGAACAGCATTCCTCCATGGCTTGTGCTTCAGCTCCTGCTTCCAGATTCCTGCCTGAGTTCCTGCCTGGGCTCCCTGAAGTGATGAACTGTGACCCAGGAAAATGTAACTGTATTAAACCCTTTCCTCCTCAAGTTGGTTGCAGTCAGAGTGTTTTGTCACAGCAATGGAAGCAAGCTACAACAGCTGTTTAACAGATCATAACATAAACACCATTTCCACATATTCATTCAAGAGATTTAAAAAAAATTTTTTTTTTTTTATATTTGTGTATTGATGTTATCTCTCTTATATGTTGTGACCGTGTTGTGCAATGCTGCAGAGTCAGAAGAGGGATTTGTTTCCCCTGGAACTGGTTAAAGATGGCTCTAAGCCACTATGTGGCGCCTGGGATCGAACCAGCAGGTCCTCTACAAGAGCAGTTGGTGTCTTAACCCACTAGCTCTCTCCAGGCCCATTCAAGAGATTTTTTTTATCTTTGTGTTTGTACTGAACAGTCACATTGGGAAAAAGAACACCTTTAAGAAATATTTTAAAAAGAGGACCCGGTTTTGATTCCACAGATCATATGGTGGCTAAGAACCATCTTTAATTTCAGTTCAGGGAATCGGACACCCTCTTCTGACTCCACAGCATTACACCAACATGGGTGCACCAACCTACATGCAGACAGTACATCATACACATAAAATAATAAATAATAAAAAAAGAAAAGCAAAAAAAAAAAAAATTGCCAGTGCTGAGATGGCTAATACAGTTCTTATCATGCTGGTATTGACATCTTGTACCTTTGGTTCTAAAACAATGAACTCATTGAAATATTTCAACATGTGATGGAAAACAGAATTATATATACAATAATAAAAGCTGAAATTTCAAAAGGTATTTAGGCTGTTTCACTGAAGGGACAAGATATGCAGGGGAAACCATGTGCCACTGTCCAAGTGCCAGAGTATGAAATGAATCCAGGGATTTTTTAAATGGTCTGTGCAGAAGGAGAGTGGCAAAGCTGTCAGAAGCCTGGTTAAGTAGGAAGAAAAGGAAAAAAAAATCTGATAGGTGAACCCTAAGGGTCAAAAAAATCAGGTCTCAGAGGTCTGGAAACAAAGAAAAAAGTTGTGGAAAGGAAATTTTAGTCAGAAATACCTGTAAGACAATAATTTGGACAGATAAAAAATAAAACCTTCAGATAAGCAAGTGTAGAAACCTAGGAACCCTGGTTCAAATAGGCCTTTGAAAAAATTTAAGAAGGCATGCAAAAGTAAACTTAATTTTTTTTGTTTTTGTGCACAATATGAATGAAAGAAGTTTGAAGTGGCCACTTTGTTTTGACAGAAAACCTAGGAGATCATGGACACATGACAGTTACATAAGTCACAAAGACACATTGGAGAAGGAGTTATAACACACAGACAGGTTGGACAGACACATGACTTAATTTTATCCCTTAACTCTGGACAATGGAAAATCCCTTTTGTCCACTAGAATGTCATAGGTAAGTGTTTGGTACCCAGAATAACCTGATGTCAAGAGCACAGAAATTCTCCCATCTGATCTGCTGTACCCACAACTCTGATGTTGTCCATCATTGTGCAGGGCTGTAGACAATTAACTGAAAATGTAACATTTACACAGAGAATCATTTAGAGTTTAAGAAATCTACTCAGGTGGGAATAGCCTGTTGCCATACTTGTACTTGCTTTGCAGCACAGGCTGTTAGTGTGTCTGTGTGTGCACACCTGCAAGGTGGTGGGGCCAGGGTAAGCAGAGGCAGGCAGATCTGGCTTGAGTAGATTACCTGCTATTTAATGAGAATAAATTATTGTTAGTGGAAAAATTAAAAAATCCCTTGTGACATAACTGCCTGAGGCAAGATCTGAATGCCAGGTGGGATAGGGTGTGTTGAGCACCTTTGGTAATCTCAGACAGAGGACTTGTATACAGAAGCAGAAAACAAAATGGATTTCTGAATAAAAACGGGTTTATAGAGAAAACCAATGAATAGAAAATGGCAAAATCTGAAAATAATCCCTTAAATAATGAGGTACAAGTCTTGTTAACAAAAATATCTCTCTCTCTCTCTCTCTCCTCTCTCTTATATTATATATATATATATATATATATAGTATATACCAAAACAGCCTTCATTAAAAAGCTAGATGTTGTAAAAAATCTCAAACAAAGCCTGTAAAAAAATTAACTATCCATCAAATAAAAAGTAAAAGTGAAAATCCGGTAAAAATAACCTTGGTCACTCTGACATAAATAATGTATTAATGAATTAATTGTATTTTAATATAATCCAATATAAAACCCAAAAATCAAAATTGTGAAATGAGCAGTCAAGATGGTGGCTGAGGAGTGGGCGTCGCCCAGCACAGCTACCATGGAACGGAGCAGAGAGCAGGCACAGCCTCATCTCCACTTTTTTCAGTTTGAATGAGCATGGGGAAAGGCACAGTAAAGAAAAGTAAAAAGGGGAGGAGGAAGGAGAAGGAAGGAGGGACACAAAAAAGATCTTTGTAGGAGGAAGGAAAGTTTTTAGCCTTGGAAGCACCTTCTAAAGATTAGAACTATTGCTCTAATTTCAGGGGTCAGAGCTCCAGGCTCGTGACCAATGTGGCAGGCTCTGAAATGGGGTCCACAGGCCTGTAAAATTGGCTGTGGGGGACCGAATAATGGTCCGGATTCTGTCTCCAGCATCCTGAAAAAGACAGCTGTCCTGACAAGGCTAGCCAAGGGGCAGGATTCAGGAACTCTCTGATACACCGTTCTCAAAGANATACTTAATATATTTCTGTTTCAACTTGAGGCTGTAACAAGGTACATAGTACTTGGTAGTGGAACACAATTTTCTTGTATATATGATGATAATTATAGAATTTTAAAAGTGAACAGTACTTCATGCATACACATAAAATAAAATTCTAATAAATAAATTTGGTGATGGAGTTTATAAAGGTTGCACTGAGCAGAGGCACATACGTTGCTATCATACACAGAGAGCTAATAATATGCTGTTACACTGGATAGCTTTTGGGGTCAATTTGACACATCTGGATTGAGGGATCCTCATTTGGGGAATTGGCTCCATTGGATTGGCCTGTGGCCACGTCTGTGGAGAGTTGTCTTGATTGTCAGGCAATGTGGGAGGCCCAGCCCCAATGAGTAGTGCCACCTGGGCAGGTTGTTTGTACTGTATAAGAAGGCAGGCTGGGCATGAGCCAGGGGAGCAAGCCAATAACAGCATCCTCCATGGCTTGTGCTTAGCTCTGCCTCCGATTCCGCCCTGAGTTCCTGCCTTGGGCCCCTGAGTGATGAACTGTGACCAGGAGATGTAAGCTGAATAAACCCTTTCCTCCCCAAGTTGGTGTCAATCAGGGTGTTTTTTCACAGCAATGGAAGACAAACTACAACAGAAATTGGTACTAGAGAGTGGGCTATTGCTGTGACAGACCTGATCTTGGTGTTTTGGGAGAATTATAGAGGCATTTGGAATTTGGGCTGTGAAGATCATTGAATGCCTAAAAAATCATTGATGTGGAGCTTGGAGCAGTTTTGTTGAAGGAGTGGTAGAGATGGAGGCCTGGTGTGAAGTTTCAAAAGGGAAGCAGAAGATCATCAGGACTGTTTAAATCTGTGGTTCTGGTCAGCTGGGGCTGAAAAATCAGCTGTAAGTAACAAGAGACCAGAACCTGAAGGGAATTTGTTGTTGTACTGGGACATTTGATGCTGGTTAGCTGGGCTGTAAAAATCAGCTGTAAGTAACAAGAGACCAGCATAACTGTGGTGAAATCTGGGAAGAATTTCCTAAGGGTCAGCACACCGAAGCTTTGTTCCAAAGGGGCCTGAGCCTCCATGTCAAGCCAGAAGCAAGGACTTGGAATGTGTAAGAGTCTCTATATGGTTCCAGTGGTTTGAAAGCAAGAGGGGTCACAGAGAGCAGCTGAGGCCTGGAAATATGAAATGCCAGGAAAGGCCATTGGTCAGAGTGTGGCGTTGGTTGTAGTGAAGACCCAGGATTCCAGGGTCATGAAGAGAAACTGAAGCTTTGCACCAGAAGAGAGTCAGAAGAGACTATTGGGGAAGGTGCTGCCTCAGTTTTCAGTGGTGACCAACTTTTTGGAGATGCCGGGACCATGGGATGCCACCAAGAGCAGCAGCGGTGTGGAATGGAGTCAGCCTGGGCCTGTGAGATGAGCTGTGTGTGCCACAGACAGCAGAGTCAGAGAAGGGGAGCTGCTGAAACCTTTGGACCCAGAAGATTGTGGATCCAGATCCATGTCGGCCTAATATTTGCTGGACTTGGGTTTTTGTTTAGTGTGCCTGATTTTCCCTTTGAAATAAGACAGTACTTGTTTGGATTTTACAGCAGCCCATAGTAAAGAGACTTTTAATAGACTAAACTTTTAAGTGTTTGGACATGCTAAGGCTGTGGGCTTTTAGGTTGTACTGTCGTAGGTTGTGATTAATGTTAACATCATACTTTGAGGATAATAACTGGAAAGGTGGTGTTTCTATAAAGTGATGTGTTTTGTGTGTCAGTTACAAAGGGGTCAATTGTTGCGGATAGCTTTAGTGTCAACTTGACACACCTGGGTTGAGGGAGCCTCAATTGGGGAATTGGCTCCATTGGATTGGCCTGTGGCCATATCTGTGGAGTATTGTCTTGATTGTCAGGCAATGTGGGAGGGCCCAGCCCACAATGAGTAGTGCCACCCTGGGCAGGTTGTTGTGTACTGTATAAGAAGTCAGGCTGGGCATGAGCCAGGGGAGCAAGCCAGTGAACAGCATTCCTCCATGGCTTGTGCTTCAGCTCCTGCTTCCAGATTCCTGCCCTGAGTTCCTGCCTTGGGCCCCCTGAGTGATGAACTGTGACCCAGGAAATGTAAGCTGAATAAACCCTTTCCTCCTCAAGTTGGTGTCAGTCAGAGTGTTTTGTCACAGCAATGGAAGACAAGCTACAACAGCTGTTTAACAGTATCATACATAAACACACATTTCCACATATTCATTCAAGAGATTTAAAAAAAATTTTTTTTTATTTTTATATTGTGTATGAATGTACTCTCTGCATATATGTCTGTGCACCCGTGTTGTGCAATGCTGCAGAGGTCAGAAGAGGGCATTTGTTTCCCCTGGAACTGGAGTTAAAGATGGCTCTAAGCCACCATGTGGGCGCCTGGGATCGAACCCAGGTCCTCTACAAGAGCAGTTGGTGATCTTAACCACTAAGCCGTCTCTCCAGGCCCCATTCAAGAGATTTTTTTTTATCTTTGTGTTTGTACTGAACAGTCACATTGGGAAAAAGAACACCTTTAGAAATATTTTAAAAAGAGGACCCGGGTTTGATTCACAGCATCCATATGGTGGCTAAGAACCATCTTTAATTTCAGTTCCAGGGGAATCGGACACCCTCTTCTGACCTCCACAGCATTACACGACATGGGTGCACCAACCTACATGCAGACAGTACATTCATACACATAAAAAATAATAAATAATAAAAAAAGAAAAGCAAAAAAAAATATGCCAGTGCTGAGATGGCTAATACAGTTCCCTTATCATGCTGGTATTGACATCTTGTACCTTTGGTTCTAAAACTATGAACTCATTGAAATATTTCAACATGTGATGGAAAACAGAATTATATATACAATAATTAAAGAGCTGACAATTTCAAAGGTATTTAGGCTGTTTCACTGAAGGGACAAGATTGCAGGGGAAACCATGTGCCACTGTCCAAGTGCCAGAGTATGAATGAATCCAGGGATTTTTTAAATGGTCTGTGGTCAGAAGGACAGTGGCACAGCTGTCAGAAGCCTGGTTAAGTAGGAGAAAAGGAAAAAAAAATCTGATAGTGAACCCCTAAGGGTCAAAAAAAATCAGGTCTTCAGAGGTCTGGAAACAAGAAAAAAGGTGGAAAGGAAATTTTAGTCAGAATACCTGTGAAGACAATAATTTGGACAGATAAAAAATAAAACCTTCAGATAAGCAGTGTAGAAACCTAGGAACCCTGGTTCAAATCAGGCCTTTGAAAAAATTTAAGAGGCATGCCAAAAGTAAACTTAATTTACTTTTTGTTTTTGTGCACAATATGGAATGAAAGAAGTTTGAAGTGGCCACTTTGTTTTGACAGAAAACCCATAGGAGATCATGGACACATGACAGTTACATAAGTCACAAAGACACATTGGAGAATGGTTATAACACACAGACAGGTTGGACAGACACATGACTTAATTTTATCCCTTAACTCTGGACAATGGGAAATCCCTTTTGTCCACCTAGAATGTCATAGGTAAGTGTTGGTACCCAGAATAACCTGATGTCAAGGCACAGAAAATTCTCCACTCCCTGATCTGCTGTACCCACAACTCTGATGTTGTCCATCATTGTGCAGGGCTGTAGACCATTAACTGAAAATGTAACATTTACAGAGAATCATTTAGAGTTTAAGAAATCTACTCAGGTGGGAATAGCCTGTGTGCCCATACTGTGCTTTGCAGCACAGGCTGTATGTGTGTCTGTGTGTGCACACCTGCACAGGGTGGTGGACAGGGTAAGCAGGCAGGCAGATCTGGCTTGAGTAGATTACCTGCTAATTTAATGAGAATAAATTTATTGTTAGTGGAAAAATTAAAAATCCCTTGTGACATAACTGCCTGAGGCAAGATCTGGATGCCAGGTGGGACAGGGTATGTTGGACACACTTTGGTAATCTCAGATACAGAGGCTTGTATACAGAAGCAGAAACAAAAATGGATTTCTGAATAAAACGGGGTTTATAAAGAAAACCAATGAAATAGAAAATGGCAAAATCTGAAATAATCCCTTAAAATGAGGTACAAGTCTTGTTAACAAACAAACTCTCTCTCTCTCTCTCTCTCTCTCTCTCTCTCTCTCTATATATATATATATATATATATATTTTTTATACTAACCCAAAACAGCCTTCATTAAAAAGCAGATGATTGTAAAAAATCTCAAACAAAGCCTGTAAAAAATTAACTATCCATAAAAAAGTAATAAGTGGAAAATCCGGTAAAAATAAACCTTGGTCACTCTGACATAAAAATGTATTAATTGAATGTAAATTGCCTTTTTATAATAATCCAATATAAACACCCAAAAATCAAAATTGTGAAATGAGCAGTCAAGATGGTGGCTGAGGAGTGGGCGTCGCCCAGCACAGCTACCATGGAAACGGAGCAGGAGCAGGCACAGCCTCACTCCACTTTTTTCAGTTTGAATGAGCATGGGGAAAGGCACAGTAAAGAAAAGTAAAAAGGGGAGGGGAAGGAAGGAGAGGAGAAGAGGGGACACAAAAAAGATCTGTAGGAGGAAGGAAAGTTTTTAGCCTTGGAAGCACCTTCTGAAGATTAGAACTATCTGCTCTAATTTCAGGGGTCAGAGTCCACAGGCCCATGTGATCAATGTGGCAGGCTCTGAAATGGGGTCCACAGGCCTGTAAAATGGAGACCAAAATAAAATAGGTCCTGATTCTGTCTCCAGCATCCTGAAAAAGACAGCTGTCCTGACAAGGCTAGCCAAGGGGCAGGATTCAGGAACTCTCTGATACACCTGTTCTCATGAGAGTTCAAAAAACCACAAAAACGGCCGGGCGTGGTGGCACACGCCTTTAATCGTAGCACTTGGGAGGCAGAGGCAGGCGGATCTTTGTGAGTTCAAGGCCAGCCTGGTCTACAGAGTGAGTTCCAGGACAGCTGGGGCTACAGGGAGACCCTGTCTCGAAAAGACCAAAAAAAAAAAAAAAAACCCACAAAAACGGAATGCGGGAGGCTAAATAAAAGGTGAAGGAGGAGAACAGAGGTATCCCCTCACTCAGATGCCCATACTTCTGGCCTCGAGGTGACTTACGGGGTCTTACAATGAGTGTCACATGTAACAGCCCCATGCTCAGTCACCATGTGGTGAGTACCTGATGAGGTGAAACGACCCCAGTGGAACCGTGGATTAGGGCCCAGTCAGGTTCCATAGCCCATCAGAGCTGTGGAAGCACACCACGCACACTAACTCTCACAGTCACACAGGGATAGAGTAGGGTGAGAGAAGGAGGAGAAGAGATGGCACCTCTGGCCAAATCGATGTGGGTGCTGTCTAGCCTGCACCAGTCTGACTGGAGGCCTTACTGGCTACCCTGAGGGTGGGGAGGGCAGGTGAAACGATCGCACCAGAATGTTAGGTTATAAAGGCACGATCCCCCAGATAAAAAGGCACATGGGACTTAAGTCACTCCGGGAACATGATTTACTTCCATTGGAACTGCCAGAGCTGGCTACCTCCAGGCACGTGGTGGAACAGGAGCAGGGCAGGGGCAAGATGGCGACTGGGGCACACACACTTAAAGCCATGAGGTGGGACCTCAGGTACAGGGGAAAAGGTCAGAAGATTGACAGCCTCTGGAGGAAGTGGACATCTGTGTGTCCCTTGGAATTCTGGGAAGCCCAGACCTAGCAATAAACAAAATATTAAATACAATCTAGGGACAATTATTCTGTCCAGTGGATTCAAATATGTCAGTTACAAAAGAGAGTTAGAAAAATAGAATGAAGAGTGAAAATAAAACCTTGGTGAAATAATTAAGATCTCCAGTCCACTGTGGTAGATGGACCCAACAAAATACCAGGAGGCTATTTGCACATGAATGCTGGATGATGAATCCGCAGTGCTAAAAACAATAAAACATTGCATCTACCTACTACACATTCTGCTTTCAATACTATTTTGAATCAAGACATATTTGAATATATGTGCCAGATGTGGAGTTAATTAATGGTGAATTGAAACAGCTGCCTTTTGTCATGTGGTGTCACTCTAAAGGCAAAGCAGGTAGAAATTTGGCCTTAGTTCAAAGAACAGCTTGTGAAACTGAGAGCTCAGCATGTATCCTCAAGGTTTCTCAGGCCTTTGATACACTTCTGGCATTTGCTGTTTGCTCCCTTGTCTTTTACGTGGAAGCTTTTTGTTCTCTCAAAGGTCTATTCTAAAGATCTGGCACAGAGAAACATGTCCACATATCTGGGTATGCCATTGCTCCATCACATTTAAGTTACCATTAACGTTGGGAAACCACCCACCTCATTGCTGCACAAAGAACAATCTGCTCAATTCTTCCATCCTTCTGCAGAGTGCAGCTATGTGTCCTCTGTGGAGAACAGCATCGAAGGCTCTCAGGCTCTTCCTTCTCTCTTTCCTACATAATTCCATCAAGGCAATGCCTTTGATCCATTAGTTGTAGAACTTGACTAAAGAACTCTGGGAATCCAGCAGAAGTGTGCTGGAAGATGTCTCTTCTAAGACGGTGTTGTGTCCCATGAAAATGTGTAAAGGGAAAACTAGGCTCGTAATGAAAAGGAAAACATGACTTTGAATCCATCCTTTACAATATTGCAGTTATGTGGAATGAAACGAGCCTTCTTCTGAGTGTTCTTATGAAACAGGAAAATAAGGTTTTACAACTAGAGTGTAAAGAAAAAGCAAAGTGTACATCTAAGATGGACAAGGAGAGGGAATAACTACATGCCAAACATCCAAGGTCCCAAAATGTATAAATGTTAATCCTATCATGTCCCTTTTGTGGGCATCCCATAGAATGCCAGTCATTCTGTTAAGTGCCTCTCATACACCAACCGTTCCATCCTCCCAGCCATCTGGTAAAGAAGTCATTATTTACCCTAATGAATTTGAAAAGGAAATGAAAGTGGAGAGAACTAAGCAACTAGCTCAAGCTACCTAGCTGAAAGTAGAAACTCAGAACTTGAACTAATTTGATAAGAGACTCTTTTCCTTTCACAGGTATTGGGTTTGAATTTGAACTAGAAGGTTAAAGATCATAAGAAATAGGTTGAAATGCAAATGATCTACTATTTTACAGCCATGTTACATGTCACTTCTTGTTTGATATTTGTTAGTGTATAGTGTATATTTTGTCTTTGGAATCTAAACTCTGTGAAGATCTACATCCTGTACTATTATTATTATTATTACTATTATTATAATTATTATTATTTTGAAGAATAGTCCCTAGAACATATAGAACTCTGTTTAAAAAAATCATTTTTGCTTCATATACTGGTTGGGGTGACAATTTAGGAGTGCATGGATGAAATATGGGATAATTGTGGTTTCTCAAACAGGACATTCTAGGAATCAGTATAAATTTCTTAAAAAGTTTCTTACTACTAGATCACTCCCAAGATTTATTAGATCAGGAACTAGCTGGAGAAATCATCCCAATTTGGAATAGACCTCAGGGCAATTCTGGTTTCTTTAATGTTACTTGTCAAACAGGCACTACTTTCATGCCCAAAGATGTTGGTATCGACAGCCTAAACAGACCAATAATACAGGAAGAAATTGAAGATGTAATAAGTAGCCTTCCAACCAAAAAATGCCCAGGCCCAGATGATTTCAGGCAGGAACTCTATAAAATATTTCAAAAGACTTACAACCATTACTACTCAATTCTTGTTTATAAGGATACAAACGGAGGGAGTTCTCCCAGATCCTTCTATGAAGCCAGCATCACACTATTACCAAAACCAGGTGAAGATACAACCAAAAAGGAGAAACTATAGACCCATCTCCTAATGAACACAAGATGCCAAAATTTCTAAACAGGATACTGGCAAATCGCATACAGACCACATCAAGAAGATCATCCACCATGACCAAGTTGGATCATACCAGAGATGCAGGGATGGTTCAACATATGAAAATCAATAAATATCAATCAAACATATAAATGGACTGAAGGACAAAAACCACACCATCATCTCAATTGAACAGAGAAAGCCTTTGACAAATCCAGCAATCTCTCATGTTTAAAGTCCTGGAGGGAATTGGACTGGAGAGATCATTCCTTCAATGTAATCAAAGCCATATACAGGAAACCCACAGGCCAATATCATCCTAAATGGGGAAATGACAGAAGCATTCCCCTTAAAGGTAGGAACTCGGCAAGGCTGCCCCTGTCACCACTCCTTTTCAATAATAATGGAAACCCTTGCTAGGCAATAAGGCAAGAAAAGGAAATTAAAGAAAGTTCTAATTGGAAAAGAGGAAGTCAAGCTATCCTTTTTTGCTGATGCTATGATTGTCTACCTAAGGATGCTAAGAACTCCACCAGAAAACTCCTAGAAATGATTAAGAGCTTCAGTAAAGTGAAGGATACAAAAAAAAATCTAGAAAAATCAATAGCCTTTCTTTACACCAACAATAAGCAACTGAAGAAGGATTCAAGGAGACCTTCCCTCACAGATGCCTCAAAAAACATAAAATACCTAGGAACAAAACCTAACCAAAGACACCAGGACTCCACAACAAAAATTTTAAAACCCTGATAAAGGAAATTGAGGAAGACATCAAAGATGGACAAAACCTCCCAATGATCATGATTGGGAAAATAATATAGTAAAAATGTCCATCCTACCAAACTAGTTGTACAGATTTAATGCAATCCCAATAAAATCCCTAAGAGTTTCTTCACAGGCTTGGAAAAAAAAATCCCAATTTCATTTGGAAAAAAACAAAAGACCCTGAATAGCCAAACAAACCTGAGTGAAAGAACAATACAGCGGGGATTGCTATACCAGACATCAAACTATACTAACAGGGCTATAGTCCTATAAAAACAGCCTGGTACTGGCACAAAAACAGACAGTTTGACCAATGGAATAAAAACTGAAGATCCAAACCTTGAGCACATACGATTTCAGCCATCTCATATTTGACAAGGGGGCCAAGAAGACACAATGGAGGAAAGACAGCATCTTCAGTAAGTGGTGTTGGCAAAACTGGATACCACTTGTAGAAGAATGATAAATTAAACCCCTACCTTTTGCCTTGTAAAAAAGTCAACTCCAGATGGATCAAGACCTCAACGTGAAACCTCAAACTCTGGAGGTGATAGAAGAGAAACTTGCAGCAGACTACAAGACAAGTTGTAGGAAAAGACTTCCTAAATCAGGCAGCAGCTGCACAAGAAATAAGATCGACAATGAAAATGGACCTCATTAAACTCAAAAGTTTCTGTACATCAAAAGAAAACAATAAAGGAAGTGGAAGAGAAAATCCACAGAGTGGGAAGAAACTTTCACTGCAGATACATCTGACAAAGCATTAATTTCAGATGATACAAGCTACCAAAAAACAAAGAAGAAGAAAACAAATGATCACTTCAAAAGATGGAGCAAAGATCTGAATAAGAGACTTCACAAGTGAGGAATAGAGATGGCCAGAAACATCTTAAAAAGTGTTTCAACATCACTAATAATTAAGGAAATGAAATTAAAACCACTTTGAGATATCATCTTACTCCAATAAGACTGCTAGGATCAGGAATACAAATGATACCAAGTGCTGGAGAGGTTGTAGAAAGGGGAACACTCATCCATTGCTGGTGGGGTATGTAAACTTGTACATCACTATGGAAAGCAGTGTGAAAAACCCTTGAAGACTCATAAATGAGCCTGCCATTGACCCAGCATGCCACTCACTGGTATGTACCCACAAGACTCTCTTACTCAGAGATACATGCACAGCAGAGTTTATTGCAGCTCTCTGTGCACAATAGCAAAAAGCTGGAACCACCCAGGTGCCCCTCACTGAATGAATGATAGAGAAAATATGGTACATGTACACACTGCAGTTCTATGCAGTGGTAAAGAGGAGCATACATGAACTTTGCAGGTATATGGATTGGAGATAGAAGACATTATGCTTAATAAGTAACACAGTCCCAGAAAACAAATGACAAATTGGTGTCCTCATATGTGGATTGCTAGAGCCAATAACCCAGTTATAAATTTTCTTGTGGAGAAGGGATGCATATTAAAAGAACAACAACAGAAAGACTGCATCAGAAAACTGACTGAATGGTGAATCGGGAAGGGTGGAATCAGGAGGCATGTTATTCGTTTGTTTTCAGTTGAAACATGGATGATATCGGGCAGGACGAAGTGGATGAGGGCAGGAGAGGGACAGGGTATATTCGATTAATGCATATTAATTGACGAGTTCACAAGTATCCATTTTCCCAACTGTCTACAGGTTACATCGTGTTTTGGGACTTAGTAAAAGTAAATATGGTATTTTAAACAAAACATTGTTTTAAAGGCTCTGATAAAAACATGTAATGCATCTGAGTTAAATAGATATAAATTGTGTTGTCCACATTTTTTTTACATAAAATCTGTATACAATAACTTTGGGATTGGCACATACAAATGTTCTCTATAATTTTTCTGTTGTACAGTATCACCTTGTAGCATTCTCTTTCACTATAGGATGATTTTACTTAAAAATTAAGTTTGCTTTCCAAGTTAATCACATACAACACCCAAAGAAGCATGGGTGAATTTGATGAAATCTGTGCCTTGATTCACCCTATAGGTATGTATATAACAACTGCCTTCTGGAGACTCATGGATCAAAAAACAAAAACCTAAAAAAAACACAAAAAACAAACAAAACAAAAAAAAACGGGATACAGGATAGAAATGAAACCTTTTTGTCAAAACCTTGCAATTCAAATATAAAACTAACTACGGTAAAAGATTTGTATGTTCCAACAGGTCAAAATGTCACCAACTTAATGGCTGAGAAAGAAAAGATACAGCTTTGCATTGAGTAGGATGTACCAGAAAGTGCCAACAGAAAAGGTTGCCTGTCTGAACTTTGAAGAGAAGAAAAGCCTCAGATTGCTAAAAACATCAAACCCCTCTGTGTATCCTACTTGTAAACAACTATTTTATAATGAGTCCTAAAAACTTACCTTCTAGGTGCCAAGGTTTTATATGAGAGACTTTTTACCCCCCCATAGAACAAGGAGAAATGTATGATGATGAGGTCATTTTCCAATGTAAATTGAGCACTGTTATAGAGGTAATCTCTTATTAAAACTGGTAAAACTGCCTTTTTAATGACTAATAGACATAGAAACTGTGAAAGGATTATTTCTATTCAGAACAAATATAATACTAAGTCTCCTTAAGCTATGCACTTAAGCAAAATATATTAATACAGGAGCTCTGACATCAGCAGTGGATTATTTCTACAAAGGAGATGTTGGCCAGGGGATCCAAGTCCCCACAAAAGGTAAAGGCTCCTTGCCTCAAACTGGGATACTTGCAAGAAGAGAGGAAATAAGGCCCTGCTGTCAAAGACCTTGCAAGTTAACATGGGAAAGATGTATTGAGACCACACATGCAAGTGCAATGGTCTCTAGAATACCAGAGAGTGTTACCAAAGGCCACTAAACCAATAAGCAAATATGGTCTCCTTGAGTCAAGCAAGACTCCTCCATCAGCACCAGCTACACCTCACCTGCCTGGAAATATTGTGCAGCAGAGGCAGCCATATGCCTGACTATCCCAAATCTAATTGGCTTTAGCTCTCTCCTTGAAGGAATAACCAGGCTGATGCCACAGGCTTACATCCTCTAGATTAGGAGATATTATAAGCCACAGTAAGACCCTGTCATATTTAACAGAAAAAAATGTAATTCATTGATTAACATATCATCCAAACATCTGTGTTATTCTGGTTTGTCTTCCATTGCTGTGACAAACACTCTGACAACACCAACTTGGTGAGGAAAGGGTTTATTCAGCTCACATCTCCTGGGTCCAGTTCATCACTCGGACCCAAGGCAGGAACTCAGGGAGGAACCAGGAGGCAAGAGCTGAACACAGGCCATGGGGAAATCTTCACTGACTTGCTCCCCTAGCTCATGCCAGCCGCCCAGGGTGGCACTACATCTGTGGGCTTGGGCCCTCCCACATTGCCTGACAATCAAGACAATACTCCACAGATCGTGGCCACAGGCCAATCCATGAGAGCCAATTCCCCCAATAGGTCCCTCAACCCAGAGTGTCAAGTGACACTAAATGTATCCAGCACATGTGTCTATACCAAAGTAACCTACCATCAACAATTAGTACTGTTTAAATACCTATATATCCTAATGCTTGTGCTTCATTAGTAAGATCGAAAGGTTATTCCTGGACAAACTGTCAGCCACTGAAAGGAAACAGCCAGAATTGACCAGAGTCCAAGACAACAGCTCCAGAAGAAAGTAGACTGTTTTGCTTCTCATCCACCTGTGCCCCTTTTCTAAGCCTAGGGAACAATCTGCAGAAGAGGGGCATGGTAGAATGTAAGGGCTGCGATTGGGGAGAATGGTGAAACTACAGCAATATAGTCTGGACACTGAATTGATCAACTTGACTGAACATACAAGCCCCCCCCCCCCCGCTGGATGGTGGGACCCATGGGCTGTGTGGGTTTTGGCACAACTGCTTGCAAATTGGTTTTACATGAAGGAGGATTGTACTCATAAATTATTACTTAATGTTAAAAAATGAAAAAAAAATGAGAGAAAGATGTAGGACAGTTATGGAAGAATGTATGATCTGGGATGGGGTGGGGTGGGGGCAAGGGAAAGGGAAATATGCCTGAACTGAATTGGAAAATGATGTATGAAATACACAAAGCATCAATAAAAAATGCAAAATAAAAAAAATGAGGCACAGCAGTTGACAATCCAGCCTCTCCTTGGTGAGGTGGGAGTAGGTCTTACCATGTAGCTTAGCTTGTCCCCAGAGGACAAGTAATTCAACATGGCATTGAAAAAGTGATCCTGCTGCCTCAGCCTTGTGGATGCTGGGATCACAAATTGTGCCACATTCCTAACAATAGATTCTGGGGTTTGAAACACTGCCTAGATTGTTTGAAACACAAGTTCTAAGCCAAATTTCTCCAGAGGGTTCACATTTTAAATTTTTTCTTTAAAAATAATTACCATTTCTGGGGATGGAGAAATGGCTCAGCAGTTTAGAGCATGGGCTGCTCTTGCAGAGGACTGAAGTTTGATTTTCAGCACCCACATGGTCACTAATAACTGTCTGTAACTCCAGTTCCAGGAGAATCTCTTCTGACTTCTATAAGCATTGCCCCACAGAGATGCACTTACACACAAGCAGGCAACCCAGTCATACACATGAAATAAAATAAATCAACATTTCTTAGGCATGTAGATTCTTTATTTTATTTTATTTCATATGTATGAGTGTATTGCCTGAATGTGTGTAAATGTACCCATGTTGTGCATTGACTGCAGAGATCAGAAAAAGGTATCAGATCCCCTGGAATTGGAGTTATGAATGGTTCTTATCTGCCATATGGGTGCTGGGAATCAAATCTGGGGTCTCTGCAAGAGTAGTCAGTACTCTTACCTGCTGAGCCAACTCTCTACCCCCAAGCAGGTAGACTCTTGTTTAAATACAGATGACTCAGTGTTGGAAGCTTTCTTTTTATACTGAATAGGGACCACGCGGCCCTGCTAAGGGGATGGGGACACAGTGCCCGCTTTTTGGACACCGTGAGGAGCTGACCCCTCTGCACAGAGGCCAGCTGGCTACTTCCTGTAGCCCGGTCTGGATGATGCTTTCAACCTAGGCCCTTAGCCTGGACCCACGAGACACGTGTTCCACTTTTGGCCGTGGCTTCTCACCTACCCAGAATCTGGACAGGAATTTCAGGCTGATGGCTGATCGCCTCCCTTCAACCAAGACCCACTCACAACACTAGCTAACCAGATTGGTGATCCGCAAAGGAATCTCTTTCCAACCCACTGGCCACCCGAATGAAATGCAAGCCTACCTTAGCCTGTATGCGTGGAATAATTAATAAAAAAATAACAGCTGGGAATTCTGAAATAATGTTACTATGAAATTCAAATTTATTCCTTGCTACAGCCTGCTTTTATAAACTAAATGATGTCAGTTCCCAGAGCCAATGATAAATCCCCCAATTCCACGCCACTGCACACCTTGCCCCACCCAGCATCATGGGCCTAGGCCATGCTGCTTGCTCCTCCTTGGAGTGGGGTCAGACCCTCAGCCATGAGGTACCCTGAGGCATGCTACAACTCAGCAGGTAAAGATGCTTGTTATCAAGCCTGATGACCTGAGATCTGAGTTTGATTCTCACTACATGGTTGAAGGAGAAAACAGAATTTTGCAAGTCTGAAAGTTGTCCTCTGACCTTTGCATGTGTATTATGGCATAAGTGTACACACACACACACACACACACAAAACTAAGTAAATAAATAAATGCAATGAAAAGTAAATAGGCTTTACAAAGTTCAGTACTTCTTAAAAACAAAGTGCCTTTCAGTCTTTTAGTATTCACCAGATTTACAGCAAGGATACAAAAATAGTCTAGTGTGAGTTAAAAAAATAATCTAAAATATTTTCTCATTTCATAATCAGATATCTGTAATTCTAACTGATATCTTGTATAATAACTCATCATGATTTAAGCTCACAGTTAAAACAAAACCTATCAGACAAATAATATTATTGGAATAGAATTTCTTTAACAAAGGTTTCCACATTCCTTAATCTTCCTCATCCACCAGGGAATTTACATGTTTCTAGTAGGTAAGTTTTTGCCCCATTGCTAAAACAACCTGTAGGACACCTACAGAGGCATATGACCAATTGTGAGAAAAAAATAAAACATAAAGGAGCCATCACTAGGTACCATAACTCAGTGTTGGATATCAAATGTGGTAAGGGGAGAAGCTCTTTGAGCTCTGAGGACAGCAGCATGGGTAGTCAAGCCATCATCATTATTAATTACCTCATTTGTTTTCAAACTATCGGTTTCGAAACATCAGCACTTTAGTCGCCTCATTCTCCTCGCTTGGTGCCCCAGTGTATCTAATGCATATCTAATTTTCAGCTTATTTCAAAAGAAGCACAGCCTGCACAGATGCTAGTGCTGGAACAAAGGAAAGATGTTAGTCCATTCCATTGATTCTTTCATTTAAGACAAGTTTATTCATTCATTCTAAACTACTTTAAATACTTTGCTACTGGCATGCAAATATGATTTCAAAAATTAAAAACTAAATACTGCCATCTGCTGCTGAAAATAAACATTGCATTAATATCCAGGAGGTATTTCTAGAATTATAGCTCTACCTTCCATTGTTAGTATCTTTAGTGATACAATAATTTTAAATGAGTTGAGTGATGTACAGTAGGCATAACAAAAGTAAACAGTCAAGATATCCATGAACATTTTGTAGTATGTCTAACCAGGTCAAATTATACAGTAACAAAATTTCCAAATTCAAATTGCTCATGAGGACTGCTAAGAAATTGTGCAAAGCCAAGGAAGTAGTTTCATCTTATGCAATTACACACAGTAATTTCCTGATGTCTGATGTTATCATTTATACAGTAGTCACAAAAAATGAGATCTACCCATAAAATCCTGGACTGTTCACATGGAGGAAAAAAAATCTACATTGAGAGTAGTTATCCTGCTTTTTATTGAGCCTGTGTAAATGTTGCTCACCAATGCAATTTATTCATGTCCAAAATGTAGAAGCCTAGACCTTTTGTTTTTCATAAGAATACAAGAGATTTTGAACACAATAGAGCTGAGGCTGAAAACCAGTGTCAGCTCAAGTTTGCATTTCACTGAGGACTTCCTTTATCCTGCCAGCCTTTCTACTTTATAAAGACTATGGTATTTCCCAAGAAAGAAGTTATCAAAATGCGAAGTGTTTCTAGGCAACAGACCCAGTTCCTCTATCTTTTGATTTCAATTTCCCTTAATATTGGCCTTTTCTAGGGGAACTGGGAATACACCTGTCACAAAGGCAGCATTTGATAAGTGTTGGATGCTTCCCTCACAGCCCTAGTATGAAGAGTTTTCAAACAAAATGGAATACCAAAAGTGCCAATCTCATTACTTTCCAATTAAAATCCTTCAAAGACTTCATAATTGAGTGCAACTTACAGGTTATTCATAAGCTCTCTCTTCCTCAGGTACAATTTTTGGCTCCTCTTTACTCATTTCCTCTTTCAACTCTGCACTAACACACACAGACACAGATACTATACACAGAATCACACATTCTTCAACACTTAGAAGACTATGTGATGTTCTCCAAGCTATCCTGTTTTATAAGACTTTGATGACTTTAAGTTTGTTTTTATGTTGATGAGAGGTTTAATAAGTTCACAGTTCTCAGCTCTGGCCTTGCCATCTGGCAAAACCCTGTGTTGGGTGGGATCAAAATGCTGGTGTTTGATCTGTGGGAGAGCTCATGTGGTGAGATGGGAACTCTGAGAGAGACACTTGGGTTTGGCTTGCTGTCTTATAAAAGTCCCTCATGTAAATTGAGTATGGTCTGACAATCCCTTAAATATCACAATTTTGGGACACAGCTTCCAATACGTGAATTTGGGGGACATGATCAAGCCATGTCCATAACCAAATCATAGCAGTGACTGAAAATTTCTACCTATTTTTCTTTTTTCGTTTTTTTTTTTTAATTTATTTCTGTATGTGTATGGATGTACTGTCTGCATGCAGGTCTGTGCACCCGTGTCGTGCAATGCCGCGGAGGTCAGAAGAGGGTGTGTACCTATTTTTCTAATGAACTCTTAAGTTAAAAGATTTTGCTCAAACAGTACTTTCAGTATGAATTTTTCTTGATTATTTCATGTGGGCAATGTTGTTTTCTTCCCTGAGAACTTCAGGCACATATTTGAGTATAACACAGATACTTTGTCAAAATTATTTTCATGGACATGTCTATTGTATCATGTGTCTCATTAAAGAGGAAAGTTGTGCCTTTGGCAATCAGCTTATTATTGCTTGGATAATAATTCACCTCACTAAGTCTTTATTAAAATAGTTATATAGAGCATCAATGATAGGGTGCCAATACTGGTAATCAAGCTCTCATATGCAATCTCCTGTATTTAATAAGAACTTCAATCCACCCACAACTATCCATAGTTACTCACTAGGGACAGCCAGAAGACAGAGGTCTTATTAGTGAGATGTACCTAGGCAATGCATGTTCACTGCTATCTCATTATTAGGAAGGTACTTGTTTATTTCCTTTGCCTTTCCTGCTTCCACAAACTGGGAATGGGTGACAGCTGAACCATTCTCCTTGAACTCAGAGATGGAAACTAATGATAGTTGAGAGACTCGGCATTTGGGACTCTGAGGAGTCTTGGTAACCAGAACTACCAGATCACAGTGCTCTGGACTGTCATTTCTGAGAAATATAAGGCTGTACTTGAGGCCCCTGTATTTTGGGACCTTTTTCTCACAATTTATCATGTAATCCAATATGTGTAAATGGAAACTATGTTCCACGACATTAAAATTTTATTTTCTCAGCTTTGCACTTGGAAAATTGTATTTGTATTTGTGACAGTATACAACCTGAAAATAAGTCATAGGAAACATTTAAATATTTCTAGGGGAAGTAACAAGAACATGTAAAAATTCTACATATTACCAAGAGACTTCAAATAATCATAAAAATTAAACAGTTTTTATGATCTTTAAATATATTCTCATCTTTCAAGACTACCTAGACAGGGATCCAGTCCCAACCCAGATCTGTGTACACCTCATTATGGCAGAGTGTGTCAATCCCCACCATCTCAGCCATCAGCCCATCCTGAGTCTCTGGGATCCTTCCCTGCCCCAGACATGATTTGGAGCTCATTCCCTGAGACCCCATTGCACCTGGCCATCTTAGCTCTCAGATTTTACTGGGTCACAAGGATCAATCCTGATCCTAGGAGGGATAAGTAACACTTAAGGCCTTTAGAAAAAGTCACATGGAAACCTATCACTATAGCAGCTTCTTAAACTATGTACATATAAACATTAAAAAATATTAAAAGGAGTTATCCTATAGCAGGGAGACAGTGCCTTTTCTAGACACTATAGGATAATGAAAAAGAAAAACATCAATGCCGGAAATGGACTTCCTCTCCAGAAGCTGTTGACCAGGAGTCTCATAAACCCTCAAACCATTGCTCTGGGTTACCCACCAAAAGTGGATGCAAGATCATTTTATTGAAGACACTACATGCATGAGCTCTAGAAGAAACAAGGAGAAATCAAGCTACTTCTGACTTCAAAGCCTCATCTCTATTGGCTAGTGTTCATAGTGCTGGAAAGTGCTATGCAAGCAACTAGAAAGAAAAAAAAATAATAATCAGAGTCACCCGTCTGTGAATCCTGTGAGCTACAATAGCAACTGGTCTGGAAAGATATTCCTAAGGTTGCAAGAGAACCATCCAAAATTCTAATTCCAGGAGAACTCCAGTTCTAGGGGAATCTGACATCCTCTTCTGACTTCCGCAGCATTGCATGACACAGGTGCACAAACCTGCATGCAGACAGTACATTCATACACATACAGAAATAAATAAAATTAAAAAAAATTAAAAAGGCTACTGATTTTTCTAGATTTATTTTGTATCCTGCCACTTTACCAAAGCTCTTAATTGTTTCTAGGAGTTTTCTGGTGGAGTTCTTAGCATCCCTTAGGTAGACAATCATATCATCAGCAAAAAGGGAGAGCTTGACTTCCTCTTTTCCAATTAGAACTCCTTTAATTTCCTTTTCTTGCCTTATTGCCCTAGCAAGGGTTTCAAGCACTATATTGAAGAGGAGTGGTGACAAAGGGCAGCCTTGCCTAGTTCCTACCCTTAAAGGGAATGCCGCTGTCGTTTCCCCATTTAGGATGATATTGGCTGTGGGTTTCCTGTATATGGCTTTGATTACATTAAGGAATGATCCCTCCAATCCAATTCTTTCCAGGACTTTAAACATGTAGGGATGTTGAATTTTGTCAAAGGCTTTCTCCGCATCAATTGAGATGATGGTGTGGTTTTTGTCTTTCAGTCCATTTATATGCTTGATGATGTTTATTGATTTTCGTATGTTGAACCATCCCTGCATCTCTGGTATAAATCCAACTTGGTCATGATGGATGATCTTCTTGATGTGTGTCTGTATGCGATTTGCCAGTATCCTGTTTAGAATTTTGGCATCTGTGTTCATTAGGGAGATGGGTCTATAGTTCTCCTTTTTGGTTGCATCTTTGCCTGGTTTTGGTATTAGTGTGATGCTGGCTTCATAGAAGGAATCTGGGAGAACTCCCTCCAATTGTATCCTTCTAAACAGCTTGAGTAGTAATGGTTGTAGGTCTTTTTGAAATATTTTATAGAATTCTGCTGTGAAACCATCTGGGCCTGGGCATTTTTTGTTTGGGAGGCTGCTTATTACATCATCAATTTCCTCATATATTATTGGACTGTTTAAGCTGTCGATCTCTTCTTGGTTCAGCTTTGGTGGTTCCCAGGTTTTCAGATATTCATCCATTTCTTCTAGGTTTTCAAATTTAGTAGAGTATAGGTTTTTGAAGTAATCTCTTATGGTTGTCTGGATCTTTTCATTGTCTGTTGTGATATTTCCCCTTTCATCACAGATTCTATTGATTTGGAGTTGTTCTTTTTTTCTTTTAGTTAACTGGGCTAGAGGTCTGTCTATCTTATTTATTCTCTCAAAGAACCAACTTTTTGATTGATTGATTTTTTGTATGGTTTTCTTTGTTTCTATTTCATTGATTTCTGCTCTGATTTTTGTTATTTCTTCTTGTCTGCTGCGTTTAGGGTTCATTTGTTGTTCTCTCTCAAGTACTTTAAGCCTCTGTGTTAGATCATTCACTTGTGCTCTTTCTGTTTTTTTAATGTAGGCACTTAGAGCTATAAACTTCCCTCTTAGGACTGCCTTTAAAGTGTCCCATAGGTTTTGCTGTGTTGTATTATCATTGTCATTCAGTTCCAGGAATGTTTTTATTTCTTTCTTTATTTCATCCCTGACCCATTCATTATTCAGTAGAGTGTTGTTTAGTCTCCATGTGTTCTTGTACGGTGTAGGGCTTATCCTGGTATTGATATTGAGCTTTATTGCACTGTGGTCTGATAGAATGCATGAAATTATTTCAATCTTTTTGTATTTTTTGAGTTTTTCCCTGTGTCCCAGTATATGGTCTATTTTGGAGAATGTTCCATGGGGTGCTGAGTAGAAAGTGTATTCTCTGGTGTTTGGGTGAAATATTCGATAGATGTCTGTGAGATCCAGTTGGTGTATTGTATCATTCAGTTCAGATGTCTCTTTGTTTATCTTTTGTCCTGTTGATCTGTCTAAAGGACTTAGTGGGGTATTAAAGTCCCCTACTATTACTGTGCTGGGGTTAATTTGAGCCTTGAAGTCCTGAAGAGTTGTCTTTACAAAGTTTGGTGCGCTGGCGTTTGGTGCATATATATTCATGATTGTGAGGTCTTCATCGTTAATTGTTCCTTTAATAAGGATGTAGTGGCCCTCTTTGTCTCTTTTGATTTCTTTTGCTTTGAAGTCTATTTTATCTGATACTAGAATAGCAACTCCTGCTTTCTTTTTGGTACCATTTGCTTGGAATATTTTCTTCCA
The DNA here is from genome assembly GCA_009823505.1 of Rhizomys pruinosus. Taxonomy (NCBI): domain Eukaryota; kingdom Metazoa; phylum Chordata; class Mammalia; order Rodentia; family Spalacidae; genus Rhizomys; species Rhizomys pruinosus. Next base: position 11,653 of record VZQC01007814.1, on the reverse strand, counting down.
TCCCTTCACTTTAAGTTGGTGCCTGTCCTTGAAATTGAGATGGGTTTCTTGTAGACAGCATATAGATGGATTTTGTTTCCTAATCCATTCTCCCAGTCTATGCCTTTTGATTGGGGAGTTCAGCCCATTAATATTTAAGGTTATAATTGAAAGATGGATGTTGCTTCCTTTCACCTTATTATCCATTTGGACTTTTAGTCTCTGTTTCAGCTCCTATGATTATGTTTTTATTAGTTTCTTTCCCTAGGTGCTTGAGGATAGTTGCTCTTCTCTTCTGCCCTTTGAATTGCTTCAAGTATTTTCTGGAGAGTTGGTTTTCCGGAAATGTATTCTATCATCTTGCTTATGTCATGGAAGATTTTTCTCTCTCCTTCAACTGTAATCGACATTTTTGCTGGGTAAAGTATTCTGGGTTGGCATCCATAGTCCTTTAACACTGGAAATGCTTTGCTCCATGTTCTTCTTGCTTTCATGGTTTGCGGCGAGAAGTCAGTTGTGATTCTGATGGGTTTCCCTTTGTATGTGACTTGTTTTTCTCTTGTGGCCTTCAGAATTTTATCTTTGTTTTGGGCATCTAGCACTTTGACTATGATATGGCATGGGGAGTTTCTTTTCTGATCTTGTCTATTTGGAGTCCTATGTGCTTCTTGTATTTGAATGGGTTTGTCTATTTTTAGTTTGGGGAAGTTTTCATCTATTATTGTGTTGAAGATATGATCAATACTATTCTCTTGAGATTCTTCTCCTTCCTCTATTCCTATGATGCGGAGGTTTGATCTTTTCATAGTGTCCCATATTTCCTGGTTGTTCCACTTTTGTGTATTTTTTAAATTTTTCATAATCTTTATTTGAGTTTTTTAGTTGCTCTGTGTTATCTTCCAGATCTGATATTCTTTGTTCAGCTCCCTCCATTCTATTTCTGATGCTTTTTCCTTTCCTTTCTTCTTGATTGGATGAGTGTTCTATTTCCTTTTTCATTTCATCCTATGATTTCTTTAATATATCCATTTCATTTTTGAGTTTCTCAATCTCTTCTTGGTGCTCCTTACTTCGTTGGTTTAGCCCATGCTAGTGGGTAAGCCACTAGCATGAAATAAATTCCCTCTCCTCACCTAATAAAAATCTTTAAATTTCCTGTCGCTATGTCATTATTCATCTACCTTACATTTACTTTCTTTATCATGAAGTAATACTTCTCAGTTCAAAAAAGATCTCCAGTGGGAAAAAAGATCACGACCTGATTCCAGCACCTGATTCAGGCACCCGAGTCTGCTAGCTATGATTTCTAAAGGTTCCTTAATTAATTAATCAAATTTAAATTAATTAAAAAATTAATCAAATATCACACTATTGTTCCTTTGAGAATTACAGAGGTAATTTGTGAGGTCTCTGATCACAAAATATTAATCAATCAATCAATCACTATATAACTTTGTTAATATTTTCTTTGTCTTTTATGAAAGCATTTAAAATCAACCATCTTAGAATGATTCAAGCATGCACTATAAAATTATTCATTATAGCTACCATGTTGTACATTAGATTCTCAGAATTTACTCATTTTGTATAACTAAAATTCTATAGCTTTTATCAATAATTTCTCATTTCCTTCTCCTACTATACAAAGCCTTTCTGATATATCAGCTTTATGTATGCTTTGTTATAAAAATACCATCTCCTTATTCAGTACATTGTTACTGAATGTTGTACATTATATTCTCAGAGTTTACTCATTTTGTGTAACTAAAATTCTGTAGCTTTCATCAATAATTTCTCATTTCCTTATCCTACTATACAAAGCCTTTCTGATATATCAGAATCTATAACCTTGCTTTATGTATGCTTTGTTATAAAAATGCCATATCCTTATTCAATACATTGTTGCTTCATTAGCATCAAATTCATAGCTAAGAGCTTGTACTTTATGCTTTGAATGAAGCTTGTAAAACAATATATTTTCCACTTGAAGTATTTCCCAACCTCCTTGCACTCCAGTTCTCTAAGCAACACTTCAACTCTGTGCTTTGGGAACATCTATCCCAGCCATTGATGTTCATCATTCTACTCTTAGCTTTTTTTGGTTTTTACATCCCTTATGTATAGCAAATTTACAAAATCTGAAATCTTAGCATTTTGAGAACATTTAAAGTATTTTCTGCTTTGTAAAATAGGAAGAGCCCAAATACAATGTATTATTATGAGACACTAATGTTTTCTTACTGTCAATACTTAGTTTAATAAATCTTTACAAGGAAAATAGAAAAAATATTTAAATAAATATGCTGAACCCCAGCAATCATTCCATATAGGAGTCAGCAGCATGCCTGAGTCTCCCAGACCCTTTTATATCCCTGTGGCAAATGCAAGCCCAAAGTATATAACACATAAGTGGTAAATAGGTAACAGGCAAACACAAAGTCCACCAGAATGTGGCATCTTGGTCTATAGATAACAAATGTGACATCCTGGCCTGGTTGACAGGTGGATAGATAACATCAAAGACCATAGGAATATGAATTTCTGGAGAAACAAATGCTGCTGTCCAGCTGACCACAGGAAGCAGAGAGGAAGGCTCCAGATTGTCTTTTCCATTACCCTAAGGTATTTTTCCATTATATTCTCCCCTTTTCACTGACTCAATCCCTTGTGTTTGAGAGGAACACTGTGATACTCTTGAAAAATCACCTGAAACCTGATGGCCTCCATCTGATTTTTGATAAATTTACTGAGAATATTTATTATACATAGCTTATCAGGATGATTAACAGAATTGGGACTATGGGTCCTGTTGAGTGGGGCCAGCTAGGATCCCCAGGTCTTCCAGGTACTATTCCAGAAAGACCCATTTCCTTTTGACCTTTATTTTTTCCAAGCAGCTGTCCAGCATTTATTATGTGGGATTGATAGCAGCTTCATAGTTTTTTTTAACTGTGCCAGATTGAGTTGCATAAAATAGTGCAGAGACCTCCTTTTCCAATAGCTCTAGCACTTCTAGTTTCTGGTAGGGATAAGTTTGCTGGCAGATCTAGGAAGTCTCCAGCTCTTCAGCTGAGAAAGAAACTGGCTAATTTGGGGGGTCTTAATGCTAAAATGCCTAGTTAATTTCTATCTCCTATTTTATTGCCCCTTCCTCTGAAGAGGTAACCCTAGTTTGCTGATATGGAAATGAGGTACTGTTCACTCTAACTGCTGAGGGGGGACGATATGTGTGTGGATACTTGGTTACGCCTAAAAGTATAGCTTCCCTGGTACCTGTGAAAGGTAAGTGAAGGAAAGAGTAATTAGGCAATGTTCTAGGCAGGGAACCAGGAGAAGTAAGAACAGGGTGAATTTAAATGTCCAATTTAATGTCCATTAGAATTTCTTGATGAGTTTCCAAAGGATCCATTTGTTGGGATTCTCATTATTTTAATTTGATCATGATGGCTGGATTCAGGATCTGCTTTTCAGGCATTTTGATAGTCACAGTGTGAGTTGCCTCTTAAGTAGGAGAGAGAGAGAGAGAGAAGAAATTTCATCATTTGATTTTGACAAAAATAGTGGACTTGTCCTTTTCAGTTTCAGGAGGCACTGCATTGTTGAACAAAGACAAGACCTAGGTTCTATATCTGCTAAGTAATATCTTACTTGAATTTAAACGTAATATCCAGGAAGAACAATCTCTCAGGCCTTAAAAAATATACTAATTACTTATCTTTTGGGTATACTTTCCTTTTGGGTGTTTAAGACCTTATAGTTACCCCAGATTAAACAAGTTTTCTTTTCTTTTTAAAATTTTATTTATTTATTTTTTAGTGTATGAATGTACTGTCTGCATGTTGGTTTGTGTACCCATGTCGTGCAATGCCACAGAGGTCAGAAGAGGGTGTCAGATTCCCCTGGAACTGGAGTTCTCCTGGGATTGGAGTTACAGACTGTTCTCAGCCACCTTGTGGGTTCTGGGGATCGAACCCACATGGTGGCTGAGAACCCTGGGTCCTCTGCAAGAGTGGTCAGCACTCTTAACTGCTAGGCCATCTCTCCAGCCCTAAGTTTTGTTTTCTTAAGGTCAGTTGAGAATCTGGTCCTCAGAGGTCACAGACAAATATTGACTTACCTATAACTACTGAAAGATGTTCTTTGTGTTTCTCTGTATTATGAAAGCATTACTTTTGATATCTCTTTTGCCTGTAATGAGATAATTTAGCTCCAGTGAAGCTATGTTTTACCTCCCTGAATCAATGATATGCAGTCCAGGAGATGTTTGGATGGGCTTGGTAAACATTTTCAGCTTATTTCATGTTTATATGTATGTGATACAACTCCTATCTTCTGAAACATTATGTCAGGATAGGAAATCTGGGAAAGAAAATAGACTGCTTCTATATGTGGTAAATAGTCTACATTTAAGATAGGCCTGAAATTATTTTAATTCTCTTTTATGGTCTATGCCTGCTTTACCTTTTACATCTTCCAGTCAATATTTGTGCAAGACTGCTTGAGTTTTGTTCAAGCTTTCTCTAATTATACAGTAATTAAAAGTATCAGCCTGGTGTAACTTAACCTTCCTGGATGTTTAATGACCATACCTAATACCCATACCAATTCGGCCAAACAACTTTGTTGTTTGCCTTCTGAGATCAACTAAGTCCCAGGGAACTATGAGGATATCTCTTGAAATGTCCTGTACCTGTGAGTCACCTGTCTTCTAGTACAGAGAGGTCATGGAGGGAGCAGAGGTACTCAGAGGAAGGTCAATACAGAGGAAAGTCTCCTCATGATTTGAAGGACCATGTCTGGTCCAGCAATACCTGACTTTGTCCATGTATAGATGGAACTGGTAAAAGAAAAGCCAAAAGGAGTCGGGGCTCTCCTCCATACTCGAGTTAATTATCTTTCATTATCCATAGCTGATGTGATTGAGTTGGTAGCATTCAAAACAGAAAGCTCAATATCCAAGTTTTGGCTTATGATTAGACTATCTTGAAACTTTTACTCCTTGTAAATAAAACTGCAGTTCTTCCACAGTTGTGTGAAAGAAAAATAGTTTCCTAACATGGAGAAAGTAAGTCTCCAATGTCTTATTTCGATGTATACTGACACAAAATAAATGTTTCTGAAAACTCCCATAGTCTCTTTCCAACAGAATATGGGGTTTAGAAATAAAGTGTCTTAGTTGTCTTTCTGTCACTGTGACAAAATACCCAAGATAAACAACTTAAAGCTTTTTTGTTTTATTGATGCATTGTGTATTTCATACATCATTTTCCAATTCAGTTCAGGCATATTTCCCTTTCCCTTCCCCCCCCAACCCCCCACTCACCCCCATCCCAGATAATGCATTCCACCATACCTGTCCTGCATCCTCTTCTGGTTTTTTTTTGTTCCATTTTTTAGCAATAAGTGATAAATTTATGGTACAAGCATCCTTCATGTAAAAACATTGCAGGCAGTTGTGCCCAAACCACACAGCCCATGGGTCCCACCATCCAGAGAGGGGGTGCTTGTATGTTCAATCAAGTTGATCAATAGAGTGTCCAGACTATATTGCTGTAGTTTCACCATTCAGCCCAGTCGCAGTCCCTACATTCTACCACGGACCCTCTTCCGCAGAATTGTTGTCCTGTAGGCTTAGAAAAGGGGAAACAGGTGGATGGAGGTGCAAAACTTGTCTACTTTCTTGGAGCTGTTGTCTTGGACTTGGTCAATTCTGGTGTTCCTTTCAGGGGCTGACAATTTGTCCAGGAATAACCTTTCAATCCTACTAATGACGCACACACAATTAGATATATCTGTATTTAAACAGTGTTAATAGTTATGGTAGGTTCTTTGGTATAGCCACAGATGCTTGGATGGTATGTTAATCATGAATTAAATTTTTTTGTTAAATATGACATGGGTCTTACTGTGGCTCATAACATATCCCTAAAACCATTAGCGGATGTAAGCTTGTTGCAGTCAGCCATGGGTTATTCCTCCAAAAGGAGACGCAATAGCCAATTAGATTTGGGATATACAGGCATATGGCTGCCTCTACTGAACAGTATTTTCCAGGCAGGTGTAGTGTAGCTGTTGCTGATGGAGGAGTTCTTGCTTGACTCAAGGAGTACCCATATTTGTTTGTTTTATTGGTTTAGTGGCGTTTGGAAACACTCTCTGGTATACCAGAGCCCAACTGTACACTTGTGCATGTGCGGTCTCAACATCCCTCCCATGTTCATGTCAGGTCTTCAACAGCAGAGGCCTTCGCCTCTCTTCTTGCAGGGATCCCAGTTTAGAGCAGGAGCCTTTACCTTTGTGGGGGTTGGACCCCTGGCCAACATCTCCTTGGTAGAGAGTTAATCCATTGATGATGTCAGAGCTCCTGTTATTAATATATTTTGCTTAAGTGAACAGCTTAAGGAGACTTTAGAATTATATTTGGTTACTTGAATAGAAATATTTTCCTTCTCAACAGGTTCCTAAACTTAAAGCTTAATGGAAGAAAGGTTTGTTTTGGCTCCTGGTTTTAGAGATCTTAGTCCATGGCTGGTTGGCATTGTACCTCAAGTCTAGAGTGAAGTAGCACATCCTATCAGGAACCATGTGTTACAGAATATGGACTCAGCTCCTTGTGGCCAAGAACCAAAGACAGAGAGAAACAGAACAGCCCAACTTCTGAAATTCCCCCCTTAAATCTTATATTCCGAATGATGTAATGTTCTTCTGTTTGGGAGAAAGGCTTCATTTCCTTCCCATAGTGGTGCAAGCTGGTGACCACACCATCAACACATGGTCTGTGAAGGGAATTTAAGATGCAAACTAAAACATTTCAATTGTCCATTAAGGTGTATTTATTTTAATTTATGTACAATAATTGTATGCATTACAGAACAATGTGATATTTCATTGCACGTGGTTATAATGTGTAATGAAAAATGAAGTACTTATTCTCTATAAGGTCAAACATCCATCTTTTAGTTGAGTTTGAAATATCTCAAAGTCTCCTTTTTCTAGGTCTTTTGAAATAAGACATAAGTGGCTGCAAATTATATTCACACCATTGCTCTACAGAGCAGTAGAACGTATCTATAATTTCTCACTGTATTTTGCTACTTGTTAACCATCCCTTCTGTCTTGATCTGAACCTTGCTTGTCTTCAGTGGCCAGTACTCTAGTCTTCTTAAATATCAACCTTTTTCTTTCCACATGTGAGTAAGAATATGGAATATTTGTCTTTCTGTGTCTGGCTTTTTGTTTATTTTTATTTTTATTTTTTGGTTCTTTTTTTTTTTTTTTTGTCTTTTTAGCCCCAGCTGGGCTGGAACTCGCTTCCTGTGTAGATCGGGCTGGCCTGAACTCACAACACGTCTGGCCTCTGCCTCCCAAGTGCTATGATCAAAGGCATGCACCACCAGGCCAGGCTCTGTGTCTGGCTTTTTAAACTTAACATAGTGTCTTCTAAGATCAGACATGTTGATACAAATGACAAGATTTTATTTTCTTGTATGATTTAATTATGATTATATAGCACATTTTCTTTCTTTTTTTTTAATAAACTTGAAGCATTTTATTTTGTTTTATTTTATTTTTTTTATTTTCTGTATGGTATGAATGTACCGTTTTGCATGCAAGTGTTTGCACCCGTGTTGTGCAAATGCCGCGGGGTCAGAAAGAGGAGGGTGTCGGATTTCCCCTGGAATTGGCAGATGTTCTCCTGGAATTGGAGTTTCCGACGGTTCTCGGCCACCATGTGGGTTGCTGGGGGTCGACACCTGGGAGTTCCTCTGTACGAGGCGATCGGCGGCTCTTACCACTAGCCTCTCTCCAGACCCCAGCCACATTTTTCTTTCTTCATTCATCTGTTGATAAATCACTTGGGTTGATTCCTCATATTGAGTATTGTGAATACTGCAATAAATAGAAGACTTCAGATCTCTTTGACTTATTGATTTCATTTTCTTAGGAAATATACTGCTGGATAATATCGAAAGCCTTTATTTCATTTCCTGAGGCTGTGCTAATTTATATTCCTACCAACAAGTGCTGTTAAGAGTTCTCCCTCTGATTTTTCTTGCCAAACTTAGAGTTTTATGTCTACCAAAATGAAAAGCTTGAGAAAAACATTAAATGCCAGGACATCCCTGTTAATAAGATTACCGAAAAGACAATTGAGGGGCTGGAGAGATGGCCTATAGCAGCTAAACAGCACTGCTGCTCTTGCAGAGGGACCCCAGGTTTGGATTTCTCATCACCCAAATGGTGGACAAAAGCAACTGTCCTCTAACCATGCAGGAATCCAATGCCCTCTTCTGACCTCTGCAGGCTTTGCACAATATGCTTACACTTATATGCAGAAATACATATACACATCAATAAATATAAAAAATAATAAACAACTTAAAAAGAAATAGAAAAATAGAAATCTAAATCCCTAGCAGAAGACCATCTGTGATTTTCATAATCTAGTTGGTTTTGGCATCATCATATAAAGTTCTTACATAGCTTTGCTCATGCCACATAGCTAGGAAGATTATGTAACAGCAGTTCCCATTCTGCCTCTCCATTGCCTGAGAAATTGGAAGCTCTAAGATACAGCAAATAAAAACAAAAAAAAGAAAAAAAGTAAAAAAAAGAATAAAAATAAATGTAAAAAAAAACAAAATAATAATGATTAATATATAAAGTAATCTATATATTCTATTATATATATATACTTTTATGGAATCTACTCCAACTTATTTGCCTTTTCAAAAAATAATTATTATTATATTTTTAAGATTTCATATATTTGTTATTTTTATTATGATAGTATGAATGTTTCTAGTATAACTATTGTACCCAATGATGTGACATCGGTACCTGTGCCTGAGGAGGCCACAGGTGTCAGATCCCTCTGGCGCTAGTTACAGGTGCTTCTAAGCCACCTGACCTGAGTACTGGGAACCAAACCTGGGTTCTCTAGAAGGGCAGTATACATGCTTAACCACTGAGACATCTCTCCAACTCCACTATTTTTATTTTATGCATTACTGTATTTGTATCTAGCTTTCTCAACACCATGAGCTCCTTGGGTTTGAGAGCAAAAAAGCTATTGAGTATGAAGAGAGCCTCTATGAATACACCTAAATAGTGAAAGACCTCTATAATAAAAACTTCAAGACACTGAAAAAAGAAACCAAAAGAAGTACTGGATGATGGAAAGACCTCTCACACCCCCTGGGTTGGCAGAAGTAATATTGTGAAAGTGGCTGGTTATACTATCAAATATAATACATTATAAATACCAATGTCATATTTTGCCAATCTTGAAAAAAAAGAATCCAGGATTTCTTATGGAGCCACAAAAGACCACAGATAAACAAAGGAGCCTTGAACAGGAAGATCAAAGAGTTGAGGTACCACAGTCAAGAGTACATGACCTCAAATTATACTCTAGAGTTATAGTGATAATCAATGTGGTGGTACTGTTGATAAGTACGAAGTTAATCCAAATGAAAACAGAAAATAGAAGGACTCAAGAACCAAACCATCATGCGACGCTCTGGCCACCAAAATTTTTCAACAAATAGAGAAACTATTACACTGGCGAAATATTGGTAGCCCATACATTTAAAACAACAGATTCTTGCAACAATTGTACTATCCCCCTCCAAAAGAGAAGACTGAAATAGATTTAGTCTTTATGTACAAAATCAATTCTAAATCAACCAAAATCCTTATTTTAAAACCTGAAATGCTGAAATTGATAGTAGAACATAGGAAATAATCTTCAAGACCAATATGGGCGTGAGAGGTAAGAAATTTCAGAGAGGAACTTTCAATGCTTGCCACAGGATACCTCTCTACCAGGTATCGGGATTCAATGGAATTACATGGCAAAGGCAAAAAACGAAAGGAAGAACTTATACCCGGAGGAGCGACCACAGACAACCTGCAGAGTGTGAAATAATCCTTACCAGCTATGCCTGAAACAGAGGGCTAAGCCTGAATTCACAAATAATTTCCAAAATTAGGGAAATAAAGAAATAAAAATGCCAGTCAACACATGGGCTAATGAATGGCAGCTTTGCAAAGAAGAAACACAAACAACCAATAATTGTTTTAAAGCCCTTGTTATCCTGGGAATGTACATTAAAACTACTTTAAGATCCAACCTCATCCTCTTCAGAATGACTAACATGAAATCTGACAAGTAAGGGGATATGAGGAAAGAGGGACCCTCGTTCTCTGCTGGTGGGAGTGAACATAGTAAGACCGATATGGAAATCAGTCTGTGTGCTCCTCAAAAAACTAAAAATAGAACTACCACTCAGCTCTTCTACCTGGCATTATACCCAAAGGACTCTATATCCTACCATACTTGTGCAAGCACATTTATTGCTGCTCTATTTACCATAGCAAGGGAATATAACCAACCTGGATATTTGTTGGATAAAATATATCTTCTTTGAAATGGACTATATTAGTCCGGGTTTCCTCTAAAGAACCAGAGCAAACGAATGAATTATATAGCTATATACAATTTATTGATTTGCTCGTGTGGACAGAGTTCAAGAGTCCAACAGTAGCCATGCTGCACTGGAGAGGCTGAGGATAGGCGAGGGAAACTTCTCAGTCTGCAAGGCTGAATGTCTCAGGTAGTCCCAATCTAGTGCTGAAGGCCCGATTGATTCCAGGAGATCTGCTGGTCTCAGTACACACTGGGATCTGAAGGGTTGATCACAGCAGCAAGACAAACTCACCAGTGAGAGAGAAGCAAGCCGCAGGAAAAAAGGGACCAGCTCCCTCTGCCATGGCCTTTAATACTGCCTGCCAGCAGAAGGTAACGCCCACATTTGGGGTGGGCCATCCGGGTTGAGGTAGTCCAATCCAAAGATCCTTTTTCTCTTATTTGTTCCTTAGTCCAGTCAAGTTGACACCCAGGATAGACCATCACATGGATTTATCACCCGACAAGCTGCGTATTTAGAGGTAGGAGGTAATGGAAAAGCTAAGCCAATGCAGTGAGTTTACACATGATGCTGGGGCTCATGGGATGCTGGCCTTCCCACAGAATGCAGGAAACTTGGACTCTAGGGTAAGAGACATGTAAAACCATATCCCATGGGGCTGGGTGCTCTCTCTCACCATTCCACCATCTTTGGTCTAAGGCAGAGGATTTATGCCAGGACTCCAGGCAACCATGTTGAAAAAGAGAGAAATTCGGACATAGAGTTCTTTAAGTATATGCCCAAGAGTGCTACTTCTGGGACACGTGCTCCTAAGGCATTTGCAGGGAGTGGTGCTGAGGCCCATTTGGAGACTACCACTTAGACTGGGTAGATATACAGATATTTGCCTGCCCTCTTTAAGAATGAAGAAAGAAATGTGTTAGAAATACACGATTACTTAGGAGGCAAATTAACATTTAATAACCATAAAATATCACTATAAGCCTGGCTAAATTCTCTGAAAACTTACAAAGTTCTTATTTATTTAGAAAGAGGATCATCAGAGTATAAATGGAAACTTGATGAGAAATTCCTTAATAAGTTAAATCAGTAAGCATGCTGTGTGTCTCTTAGAATCCCCAACACATTTGGAATATTTCTAGTCTTGGTAGTACTAGTATTATAAAAAAATTGATACTAGTATTCTTTATAATACTAGTACTATAAAATGAAACAGATAATCAAAACAGGATAGTTAATGA
>VZQC01007813.1:776005-872393 GCA_009823505.1 Rhizomys pruinosus | reverse complement strand
ATATATGAGCACCTGAACAGCACCGGCACCTTAGTCAGTAGTACCAACGAAGCCAAAGCCAATTTTATAAGCCTGATGTTTTTAAAAAAATAACTTGCAGGGGCTGAAGAGATGGCTCAGCAGTTAAGAGTGGTTACTGCTCTTACAGAGGACCCGGGTTCGATTCCCAGCACCCACATGGCAGCTAAGTACCGTCTTTAACTCCACTTCCAGGAGAATCTGATAACACCCTCTTCTGTCCTCCGTGGAATTGCATGACATGGGTGCACCAACCTACATGCAGACAGTACACTCATACACATAATAATAATAATAATAATAATAATAATAATAATAACAATAAAATTATTAAAAAATAACTTGCAAAACTTCTGATGAAATATTACTAACAATTATATTTACCATTCCAAAAGAGACAGATTAAGCCCTTTCTGAAAGCTTTACATTTTTTGCATAATATGTCTACAATGAGTTATAGAAATAAACAAAATTACCAAGTCTGACATTGTTTTTAATTTGGTACTTCGTCACCAATATAAAACCAGAGACTCAATAAGAGGAAATGATAAATGTTATAGAAGGAATATATGGCATAGCAATGAATAATCTTATTTGTCCTTCCTCACCACTCATTTCTGTCGTTTGAGTAGAAGATCTATCATTGTAAGAATTGTTTTAAGTCAAGAACTTCATCTCTACCTGTATTTTTTTCTTCTGCTTATTTATTTATTTATTTTTAATTATTTTAATTTATTTTGGCTGACATATACAATATAAAGTTGTACGTATTTATAGGGTCACATGATGTTTCATGCATATATACATTGTTTAAAACAAAACTGTTGAACATGTTTAGGTCATTAAACATGTATAATTTCTTTGTGGTTAAAAATTCCATATTTCCAAAAAAAAATTACACAGTTCTTTCTTTGAAGCTTTTGCTCTTTATTCCCTCTTTTGTTTATTTTTTAAGGGATTCTACAATATAATAGCACAGTTGTTTTCATATAACATTCACGTTGCTCAGCTTGCCGTACAATTAGATAATTGGTGCATTCTTTTTGGAGTGAGTCAAATTATTAAGTTTAATCAATGAATGTAACATTCATGTAAAACCAATTTGCAAGTATCTATGTCCAAATTTTGAACAAACCAAGGTTCCCATAGTCCAGTTGGAGAAGCTTGTATGCACAAGCATGTTGATCAAATAGGAGTCCAGTCTACATTGCTGTAGTCTCATGATTCACCACAATCTCTCCACAGCCCTTACATTCTACCATGCCTCCTCTTCCACAAGTTGTTCCCTAGGCTTTGGAAAAGGGGCACAAGTGGGTGAGAACCAAAATAGTCTATTTACTCTGGAGATGTCATTTTGGACTCTGGTCTGTTCAGGTTGTTCCCCTTCATGGGTTGACAGCTTATCCAGTGATACCTTTGTAATCTTACTAACAAAGCACAAGCAATTGGGTGTACAGGCATTTACGCAGTACTAATTATTATGGCAAGCTAAGCTGTGAGCATTGACACAGATGCTTGGATGGTATGCTAATCCACAAACTGTGGTTACTCTATAAAGGGTGACAAGTCCTTATTGTGGCTTATAACATCTCCTAACCACTAGAAGGCATAAGCTTGTGGCATCTGCTGTGAGTTATTCCTCCAAAGAGAGAGCTAATAGCCAATTAGATTTGAGATATATATAGACACATGGCTGCCACTGTTGCACAGTAACTCCAGGCAGTTGAGGTGTAGCTGATACTGATGGAGGAGTCTTGCTTGTCTCAAGGAGACCAATATTTTGCTGTATTGCTTTAGTGGCCTTTGGTAACACTCTCTGGCATTTCAGAGGCCAGTTGTACATTAACAAGGGATGTCTCAAAACATTTTTTCATGCTCACACCAGGTCTTCGACAACAGGGACTTACCGCCTTTCTCCTTGCATATATCCCACTTATAGGAAAAAGGCCTTTATAATTTTGGGGGCTTGGATCCCCTAGCCAACATCTCCTAGGCAGAATAATTCATTGGTGATATCAGAGCTTTCCTGTACTAATATATTTTGCTTAGTTACACAGCTTATAAAGACTTTACTATTGAATTTGGCTCTAGAGAATTATCCTTTCACAGTTCCTGTCTATCAGTCATTTAAAGAAGGTAGTTATACCTGTTTTATACAAAATTACCACTATAACAGTTGGCTCTAGTTTACAGTTAGGGAATGACTTCATTACCATCATGTTTTTCTTTCTCCTATAAAGGGGAGAGGTAGGAAGGCTTCTCAGAATCTGGAAGGTAAACTTCTTTAGGGCCCATTATAAACAGTTAACCCCAATAGAATTCAGAGAGATGCTCAGTGTATGTGACTCAGGCAATCTGAAGTTCCTTTTTCTTTAATGTTCAGATGGGTCAGCCTCTCTGCTGGCATTTCCCAGTCCATACTGCACAGCCAAAAGTTGTATATTTTCAAGTTGTATGTTTGGTGTTTTTACCTGTGGGAACATACAAATCTCCTCCCATTGTTAGTTTCAAGATCTCAAAATTGAAAATTTATCAACAGGTTTGGAACACAGAGTTTTCCATTTGTATCCCAAATGGGATACTACACCACCTCCCACCTTCCTCTTTTTGTTTTTTAAATTTTTATGTTTTGACCTATAGATGCCTAAGTTGTATTACACATACCCATAAACAGGAGCCAAGGCATAAGTTTTCATTAAATTTACCCAAACAGTTTATCATTGACTGTATGCTACTTATTTGGGAAGTAAACTTAAACTTAATTCCTTTAAATTGTCCTACAAATAAAAGAAAGTATTATAATGTGATATTGTATAACTCAGAAAAATATAGAGACCATTCGTGTACCTTAACCGCAAAGTTATTGTTGGAAGTTCAACACAAATTATAAATAAAACAATTAACATTTTATATTCCCAGTTAGTTCAAATTTATTACCATTTTCACCAAAACCTACAACTGAATTTAACTAATCTAAACATTTCAATAAGCCTTAAAATATCCTATAATATCTGGACAAAGCTTGGGCAGAGTTGAGTACCTGCCAAATAAATTTTACCCAATATACACTTTGTTCGATAAAGCTATATGACTAGACTATGACTTCAGAGAAATCAAGTCCTTTAACTTATATGGTTTGTTTTGTATCTCTGTGTAAATCTCTACTGAAATACCTCTCTATATAAATATATGTTATTTTTAAGTATACCCTTTTAAAATGCAAATCTTACAGAGTGGGTTTTAATGACTATCTTCCTCCAGGCTCCTCGCCTTCTTCAGGCCTGGCATGACAACCTGCTTTAAAGACTTTTCAGTATCTAGCTCCTATTTTTTTTTTATGAGTACAAGCATCCTGCATGTAAAACCAATTTGCAAGCAGTTGTGCCCAAACCCACACAGCCCAAGGCTCCCACCATCCAGCTGGAGGGGCTTGTATGTACAATCAAGTTGATCAAATAAGTGTCCAGTCTATATTGCTGTAGTTTCACCATTCACTCCAATCGCAGCCCTTATATTCTACCATGCCCCCTCTTCAGCAGATTGTTCCCTCGGCTTAGAAAAGGGGCTCAGATGGAAGAGAAGCATAACAGTCTACTTTGTCTGGAGATGTCGCTTTGGACTCTGATCAGTTCTGGCTGTTTCCTTTCATGGGCTGACTGTTTGTCCAGGAAAAACCTGTCAATCTTACTAATGAAGCACAAGAGATTAGATATATAGGTATTTAAACAGTGCTAAATATTATGGTAGGTTACTTTGGTATAGACCCAGATGTTTGGATGGTGTGCTAATCCATGAATTACGTTTTTTTCTGTAAAAGATGACGAGGTTCTTTGAAGCTTTTGAAATGCATGCAATGTCACATCTATATTGATCCTACTGTACAATAGTACAACAAAGCATCATGCTGTATGTAACCAACTTGGTATTCATTGATCAGTTTCATACACACATACCTTCTTTTTTTATTATGTTCAGGGGTTCAGATTTTTCTTTTAATTATATATTACTCTAAAATATGAATGTATACCTTCCGCCCAAGTACATTAATTACCATGCCTGAAAGTAGGTGGTAAGTTAATTCTAGGGCTCATTAAGATATTCACATTATAACATCTACCTGCATTTTTTAACCTTTTGGTATTTTTCTTCCAAGACATATTTTACCTTGACAGGGCTTCTAAGATGAAAACACAGTTCAAGAGAGGTTACAATGCACAATCTAATTAAATATTTGGGAAAATAGGTCTTTTGATCCACCAATAACTCAAAATGTATTTATTCATTTCTATTCTCATACATGATTTTTAAGTAGAGATTTAAAATAGCTGAACAAATATTCATTCCAAATATCAACACAGCTCCTGGGATGGTAGAGTGGCATGGAAGCACAGCTGAGGACCCAAAGTCTTGGCTTCCACAATTATAAAATACATAGTAACTACCTGCCCATCTCAAATGATGCTGGGAGACAAAAATATAAAAATGAATAGTGATTGGCTCTATCCATTATAAAATAGTCTCCAATTTTTGGTGAAACTGCTGGGAGAAGTAGGGGAAAGTGCCTCTACTTAATTCCCAAGCTGAGTGAGCAAACTGAATTGCTAAACTATAGAACAAAGAAATGAAATACTTTAAAAGAAAAAAATGTTGAATCACTCAAAAATTCCTTTTATGTTATCTATTATGATAGAATATATTTGGAGACAATATAGTACTTCTCTTCTAAAATGTCACAGCTTTGAGGAAGAATAATTTAAGTATTTCAGAAAATACAATGGATTTGTCTTAGATCTTGTTTTGAAAAATGACCAGGTATAAATCCTTTGCCCTCAATTTATGTCAAAATTGATAACCAGTGTGGCCCGCTGACTTGTAATTGGCTATATCATCCTACCAGTATGACTCTTGAATCTAGAGTACACAGATACAGCAACTAACCACTTTTATAGGAGCCTGAGACGCATATCAAATCAGGCTACTGGTACACTATTACTTTTAGGTCAAAATTTTACAATCTAATTTGGATAGAATGATGTCCTCTCTGTTCCCCTTTAGCCACATAGTCACTTTATGCTGAGCAATTGTACCTTGTTTTCTCTGACTGCTTATGTTCATTTGAAGATTCTTTCAGAGATCTTTCATGATTACCATTTCTCTCACCATTTCTTTATGTGCATGAGTGTATATAAGTGGTAGCTAACAACTCTCCATAACTCCAATCCTAGAGCGTCCAACGCCCTCTTCTGACTTCCATGAGCATTACATGAGACAGATGTACTTACATACTTGTAAATATTACACTAATACACATAAAAATTTTAAAAACCAGAGGTGGCAGAGCACAATTATAATCCTAGCACATGGGAGCTACAGGCAGGCTGATCTCTGAGTTCAAGACCATCCTGTTCTACATAGTGAGTTACAAACCAGCTGGGACTACAGGGAGAACCTGTCTCAAAAAGACTAATTTAATTTAGTTAATTAAATAAAAAAATAAAAATTAATAAAATGTATTTTTAATTGCTGAAGTTCAGGAGCTAGAAAGATGGCTCTGGGTTTTAAGAGCACTGACTACTCCTGTAGAGGACTCAAGTTCAGCTCCCAGCATTCATATGCTGCCTATCAAACATTCAAAACTCCAATTCCAGGAGAATTTGACTTCCTCATCTGACTTCTGTGGGCATTGCATGACACAGGGACACTTACATACATGCAGGCAATACATGCATACACATAAAACAAAAATAATAAATGAATTTTTTTTTAATTCTAAGGTTGTATTGGCTACGGGTATGTGGCAAAACAATAATTTGTAACATAGTAAACATATTGTAACATAGTAAACTGATCCACATATTGTAATATATTGCAATATAGTAAACTGATTCACATATTGTAACATATTCTAACATAGTAAACTGATTCACAAATGCATGTAATAAACGCTAGGGTAAACTCTAAAAGTATAACCAAAGAATGTATGACAAAATACCAGAAGGAAAAATGAACTTTTTAAAATCTCTCTAACTATTCATTTGGAGGGGTTCTGTGGATTAAACACAGAAATCTGTGTGCCACAGTGCTCTCTGCCACTGAGCTATGCAACTAGTCCCTCGTATATTCTTAAATTAAGCCAAAAGATAATAAAGATGAGCCTCAAGATAGAGAGTAAAGTTAAAAGACATTCTTCTCAATTTCAAATTTTACTTCAGAGCCACAGGAATTAAGACACAGTCATTTTGACATTCAGATAGATCATTAGATTATAATTGAGAGCCAAGCAGTTTGGCAGTTAAAGTATTGAAGTCTATTTTGTCTGATGTTAAAATAGCAACACCTGCTTTCTTTTTGGTACCATTTGCTTGGAATATTTTTTTCCATCCTTTCACTTTAAGGTGGTGCCTATCCTTGAAGGTAAAATGCATTTCTTGTAGACAGCATATCGATGGGTTCTGTTTCCTAATCCAATCTCCCAGTCTATGTCTTTTTTTTTTTTGTCTTTTTGAGACAGGGTCTCCCTTAGCCCCAGCTGTCCTGGAACTCACTCTGTAGACCAGGATGGCCTTGAACTCACAAAGATCCTCCTGCCTCTGCCTCCCAAGTGCTAGGATTAAAGGCGTGCGCCACCACGCCCGGTCCAGTCTATGTCTTTTGATTGGGGAGTTTAGTCCATTAATATTTAAGGTTATGACAGATAGGTTTGTGTTGCGTCCTTTCACCTTATTATCCATATGCGTTTTTGGTTTAGGTTTCTACTTCTACAGTTATGCTTTTATTGATTTCTCTTTCTAGATGCCTGGGGATGGTTGCTCCCTTCTTCTGTCCTTTGAACTGCTTCAAGTGTTCTCTGAAGGGTTGGTTTTCCGGACATGTATTCTTTCATTTTGTTTATGTCATAGAAGATTTTTTTTCTCTCCTTCAACTATAATAGACATTTTTGCTGGGTATAGTAACCTGGGTTGGCATCTATATTTCTTTAACACTGGAAATGCTTTGCTCCACGTTCTTCTTGCTTTTCACAGCTTGCACTGAGGAGTTGGTTGTAATTCTGATAGGTTTTCCCTTATATATATAGGTCACTTGTTTTTCTGTTGTGGCTTTCAGAATTTTGTCTTTGTTTTGGGCGTCTAGCATTTTAACTATGATATGGCATGGGGAGTTTCTTTTCTGGTCTTGTCTGTATGGAGTTCTAAGTGCTTCTTGTATTTGTATTGGTTTGTCTTTTTTTAAGTTTGGGGAAATTTTCATCTATTCTTCTGTTGAAGAACTGATCAATACCATTCTCTTGGGATTCTTCTTCTTCCTCTATTCCTATGATGTGGAGGTTTGATCTTCTCATAGTGTCCCACAGTTCCTGGTTGTTCCACTTTTGTGTATTTTTATTTTTTTCATGATCTTTACTTGAGGTTTTTAGTTGTTCTGTGTTATCTTCCAGGTCTGTTATTCTTTGTTCTGCTTCCTCCATTCTGCTTCTGACGCTTTTTCCATTCCTTTCCTCTTGATTGGATGAGTGTTTGATTTCCTTTGTTATTTTGTCTTCTGATTTCTTTAGTATTTCCACTTCCTTTTGAAGCTTCTCAATCTCTTCCTGTAGCTCTTTGCTTCGCTGGTTGGTTTCCTTATCTTTTTCAATGTGGGATCTTTTCAGTGTTTCCACTTCCTTCCAGAATTTGTCATTCTCGCTCTCTCTCTAGGTCCTTATTGAGTTTTTCATTCTCTTTTCTTAATTCTTTGATTTGCTCTTTATAGTCTTGGACTTCTTTAAGTATGTTCACAATTGTGCTTCTAATATCTGTGTCCTGAGCCATCCCCAGGGGGATCCCACTATAGGAATCTTCCACAGGGTTGGTAGAGCTTGATGTGGAATTATCCTTCACCTTTCCCATGTTGTCTCTTCTTTGTGTCCCTGGCAAATGGGTTTCTCTTTGCCTGTATTCCAATGTGAATCCCAAATGCCTCTTCACTGTGTTGAAGGATTACTTTGCATGCCTCCTTCAGATGCCTTCATTGTTTGATTGATTTTTCTCCTTTTCTCCTTGCTTATGGAGTGTTGACTTGTCTAAGCTTTACTATTTCTATTGGAAGTCTAACTCATTCTTCCCTTTCTGTTCTGAAGGTTCTCCAAAGAGTCCACTTGGACACTCCTTCCGCAATCCCAGTTGGTGTGGGAGAGTGGGGTTGTTGCTGTTTAGCTCGCACCCTGGTACCTGTGCTTCAGGTGGTCTTGGGAACTCCCGGATCTCAAGACTCACACAGACCAAGCTTTTATACCAGCTGGGAGGACAACTCCTCCCCCACAGCCACACAAGCCAATAGAGCCAAAGACAAATAAATCAAACCAATCAATCCACCTGGCTGAAGCACTCAGCTCCTACTTGTGCTTCAGGTGGTCTTGGGAAATCCCCGATGGCAGTTAAAGTATTAAACATAGGGTAACTTGTAATGTCAGCAGCCCTTTTCCTAGTTATATATCCAAAGGTATTAAGAACATATGCCTTTAAGATGAATATTCAGCCAGGCGTGGTGGCACATGCCTTTAATCCTAGAATTCAGGAGGCAGAGGCAAGCACATCTTCATGAGTTCAAGATGAGTCTGGTCTACAGAGTGAGTTCCAGCCCAGCTGGGGCTACAGAGAGACCCTGTCTCAAAAAGACAAAAAAAAGATGAATATTCAGAGCTGGTGAGATGGCTTAACCAGTAAAGATGCTTATAGCTAAGCCTGAGGACCTAAGTTCAACTTCTGTAATCTACATGGTGTAAAAAGAACCAACTCTTACGAGTTGTACTCTGATTTCCATATACATGCTGTGCCATATGTGTGAGTGTGCTGGATAGCTTTAGTGTCAACTTGACACACCTGGGTTAAGGGAACCTCAGTTGGGGAATTGGCTCCATTGGATTGGCCTATGGCCATACCCATGGAGTATTGTCTTGATTGTCAGGCAATGTGGGAGGGCCCAGCCCAAAATGAGTGGTGCCACCCTGGGTATGTTGTTGTGAACTATAAAAGAAGGCAGGCTGGGCATGAGCCAGGGGAGCAAGCCAGTAAACAGCACAACTCCATGGCCTCTTCTTCAGCTCCCGCCTCCCAGTTCCTGCCCTGAGTTCCTGCCTTGGGCTCCCTGAGTGATAAACTGTGACCCAGGAGATGTGAGCTGAATAAACCCTTTTCTCCCCAAGTTGGTGTTGGTCAGAGTGTTTTGTCACAGCAATGGAAGACAAACTACAACAGAAATTGGTACGAGAGTGTGGGCTATTGCTGTGACAGACCTGACCTTGGAGTTTTGGGGAAGGATTGTGGAGGTGTTTGGAACTTTGGGCTAGAAAAATCATTGAATACCTAAAGATCATGGCTGTGAAACTTGGAACAGTTTTGCTGAAAGAGTTGTAGATGATGGAGGCCTGGCTTGTGAAGTTTCTAGTTTCAAAGGGAAGCAGAGATCATCAGGACTGTGTAATCTATGGGTTCTCATCAGCTGGGGCTGAAGAATCAGCTGTAAGTAACAAGAGACCAGAACCTTAAGTGAAATCTTTGTTGTACTGGGACAATTGATGCTGGTTAGCTGGGGCTGAAAAATCAGCTGTAAGTAACAAGAGACCAGCATCATTGTGGTGTGAAATGACTTTGGAAAGAATTTTCTTCCGGGTCCAGCACACAGAAGCTGTTATCCAGAAGGGGCCTGAGCCTCCATCTAAAGCCAGAAGCAGGACTTGGAAGTGTGTAAGAGTCTCCTATATGGCTCTGTGTTGAAAATTTGAGGGGGTCACAGAGAGAGCAGCTGAGGTTTGGCACTGTGAGAGGTCAAGGAAAGACCATTGGTGGAAGTGCACCTCAGTTCAGTGAAGGACCCCAGGATTGAGGGGTCATGGAGAGAAGAAGTGAGGCTTTGCACCAGGAGAGGTCAAAAAAGACCATTGGTGAGGTGCTGGCTCAGTTTTCAGATGGCAACCCCAGCTTTTTGGAAAATGCCAGACGGGGCTTTGCGAGAGTGATATCCTAGTGGTTAAGAGTTCACTGACTGCTCTTGCAGAGGACCCGGGTTCGATCCCAGGCACACACATGGCGAATAAGAAACCGTCTGTAACTCCAATTCCAAGAGAACCTCCAGTTCCAGGGGAATCCGACAACCCTCTTCTGAACTCCACTGCATTGCAGACACGGGTGCACAAACATTCTTGCGACAGTACATTCATATGCATACAAAAATAAAATTAAAAAATTTAAAAAAAGGAAATGCCAGGACCATGGGATGACCACCAAGAGCTGCAGCAGGTGTGAAATGGAGTGACTGGGCCTTCTCAGATGAGCTGTGTATCCAACGGAAGGCAGAGTCAGAAGGGGGAGCTGCTGAAACCCTTTGGAGCCCCAGAAGATTGTGAGCCCCAGGTGTCCATCCTCTTGACTACTTGTTGGATTAGGTTTTGTTTGTGCCTGATTCTTCCCTTTGAAAAAGACAGTACTTGTTTTGGATTTACAGCAGCCCACAGTTAAGAGACTTTTAACGGACTGTGAACTTTAAGTGTTTTGGACATTTTAAGGACTGTGGGTTTTTAAGGTTGTACTGTATTGGGGTTTTGATTTAATGTTAACAATCATACTTGGGGATAAGAACTGGAAAGTGAACTGAGTGGTTTAATAGTGATGTTTTTTTTTTGGTATAGTGATGTGGGTCAATTGTGCTGGATAGCTTTAGTGTCAACTTGACACACCTGGGTTGAGGGAGCCTCATTGGGGAATTGGATCCATTGGATTGGTCTGTGGCACAATCTGTGGAGTAATTGTCTTGATTGTAGGGCACTGTGGGAGGGCCAGCCCAAAATGAGTGGTGCCACCCTGGGCAGGTTGTGTATGGTATAAGAGGAGCTGGGCATGAGCCCATGGGGAACAAACCAGTAAACAGCACAACTCCATGGCCTGTGCTTCAGCTCCTGCCTCCAGGTTCCTGGCCTCCTGAGTTCTGCTTGGGCTCCCTGAGTGATGAACTGTGACCCAGGGAGATGTGAGCTGAATAACCCTTTTCTCCCCAAGTTGGTGTTGGTCAAGTGTTTTGTCACAGCAATGGAAGACAAACTAGAACAGTGAGTGCAGTTATACATGTACAACACACACACACACACACACACACACCATAAACACACATACACAGAAATGAATGAATAAATAAACATGAATGTTCAGAGAGCATTATTGAAAAAGCCAAAATGTAGGGCTAATGTATATTTTTCATCATTAAGGATAAACAAAATGCCATACCCATCCATTGGCCCACTTCCATAAAAAGGAATAAAAGATTCATTTGCGCTATAAGATAGATTAACTTCACAAACGTTACACACGCTAAGTGAAGATTCCAAGCACAGAAGACCGCATTTTTATGATTCTACTTATTAAATGTCCAAAATTGGCACATCCATGGAAACAGAAATTAGAATTTTGGAGGTATCTTGGGCTGAAGAAAAACAGAAAGAGATCAATGGGTTCAGAGTTCCTGTAAAAGTGATGAGAATTTCTATAAATATTATATTTTTCTCACCTAGGCATGGTGGTGCATGCCTTTAATCCCAGCACTCAGGAGGCAGAGGCAGGCAGATCTCTGTGACTTCAAAGCAAGCCTGGTCTACATAGTCAGTTCCAAGCCAGCTGGGGCACAGAGGAACCATGTCTGATAAAAAACAAAATTATTTTTCAAATTGTGTTTAGAATAAAATTAATTTAATACATAAAATAAAATATAAAACAGAAGTTACATGTTGATAAAGCTGTTAGGATTTTTTAATTTTTTTTATTTTTGAGAACTTAATACATGAGTACTCTACATTATTTCCACCCCTCCTTCCTCCTCAACAAATCCTACTCCCACTCAATTTCATCAGCACTTCTTTGATTATTATTTTTACACATACATACAAATATGTACATATATACATTATATAATGCATTGAGTCCAATTAGTGGTGGCTTTGCATATATGCGTTTAGTGTGACCACTTGGGATTGGACAAACTATCAGGGAGCTCATGTCTAAAGGATACTGATACTCTATCTCTCAGCAGTTCTGGAGATCTCATTAAAGCCCACTCGACAGGAGGGAATTCATGCCTAGTGTGGTAAACCAGGTCAAATACCCATGGCCAGAGAAGTCAAAGAACCTAGAGGAGAACCTACTATATCTGTTATGATTCTTAAACTTAACTGTATTTTTTTCTCCAGCTTATAATATAATACATATATATATAGTAAATAATTATTATGTAAATATAATATATATTTACAAGCTGGAGAGACATATAATATTATATGCATATATATGTATATATCATATAATATGTATATATACTTACATATATATATAACATATATATACATATATATGTATTATATATTTATATTATCATATATACTATAGATATATTATATACGTTATAGTACATATATCATATATATTATATATATGTTATATATGTCTATATTATACTATATATATTATAAAGCATATAATTATGTTATGTTTTCTCTAAGGAATTGTTTGAAGTTTCCTCCTTGCAAAACCCAAACAACCACCAATCATGCACTTGTGTCCCAACACTGGAGTCCTCCCCACATATGGTCACCCAAATGAGGTCAGCAAGCAGTGTGTCCTGTCTTGACTTCCTGCACTGGCGCTCCATGACACAGCCTGGGTAAGTCCAACAAGGCAGTCTACACTCTGAAGAGACTGAAATCCCAGTAGAACTGCTCTAGTCCACAAGGCTGTATCTCGTAGTCCCCATCTGCATTGAAGGTTGAGGATCTCAAGTTTTATAACTGAAGTACAATTTCTCAGATCTTACTTGATTATTTCTGGTTATACTTTCCTTTTGGATGTTTAAGAGCACACCAAATTTTGTACAAGATTAAAAGGTTTTAGTTCTCTTGAGGTCAGTTTTGAAGATTCCTGGTCCTAAAGGGTCATCAGTTCTCTATTGAGGGAGGATCCCTGTGTCCATTTGGGTTTTCATACACCAGTTCCTATCCACTCGAGGACACAGTTGGTCTTGCTAGTCCAGGCTTCCTCTTTTGAGGCATGAGCAGATTTCCTCTTTATAGGCTGAACACGGCTGAAGTCTCACTAGTGGATCTCCAAGACTCCCCTGAACAGGAAGACTGGGGACTCAAATTTGCAGGACATTTCAAGAGATACCCCCATGCATAGTCCCCTAAGACTTAGTGTGACCCTCAGGGGCAAGGAACAAAGTTATCCCTTAGGTCCATGCCAAAATTGGTTGGGTATTAAGTATGGTCACATAAACACCCAGAAAGGCGTAAGTTACACAAGCCTGATACATCACATTAATCCCTATACTAAAATTGTATCTTCTGAAAAAAAACTGTGGTATATTTCCATATCATATTTCTTGATCACATTTTTCCATTTTAACTTTATGTTACTTACAATATGTATTATGCCCACCATCATACCAGAAATCTATAGTCTGAAAATAAATGGTAATTAATTCTAGAACCTGTTCTAGGATTCATAATATAAAAGCACAATTGTGTTTAGATTGTGAGGAATATAGCATTAATGTTGCTCACTCACTTTTGCCTTAAAACTGAGGTACTTGGTGCTAGCATCCACAATGATGAAGGATACCATCATTTACAAAGTTCATGATATTTTCTTATTTTATTTTAGTTCCCCTTAATTATTTATTGAATTTGTATGTATTCATGCATAATTTTCAGTCACTCTTAATAACCTTCATACTCACTTCACCCTTGGCCCGCTATACTGCCCTCACCACACCGCACAAAGTTCACACATTCCTCAATTTGTGCTAAGGTCCATCTGGCCAAATTCCTACTCCCTGGTTCATGGCCTCAGTGCCAGACTCCTCCCCTGAGCTCTAGTCAGCCTATCTGGAGTCTTTCTCTAAAGAAGAACAGGTCTTCCTCACCAGGGGTAGTATGACTGGGTCAGGTGGTAAGGCTCATTTTGAGTCTTATTTTAAGGGTTCTCCACACTGTCTTTCCATAGGGGTTGTAGGGATTTACATTCCAACCAGCAGTGGATTAGTGTTCCCTTTTCCCCACAACCTCTCTAGCATTTGGTGTATTTTGTTTCTGGATCTTAGCTAGTCATATCAGAGTGAGATAATATCCAAGAGTGGTTTTAATTTGTATTTCATTAATTTTAATGATGTTAAACACTTTTTAAGATGTTTCTTCGGCCATCTTTTAGTTCCTCACTGGTGAGTCTCTCCTTTTTCAGCTCTTTACTCCATCTTTTGACTAGGTCATTTGTTTTTTCCTTTAGTCTCTTTGTTTTTTTGAGTAGTTTATATATTCTTGATGTTACTGTTCTTTCAGATGTTCACTGGTAAAGATTTCTCCCACTTGTGGATTTTCTCTTCACTTCCTTGATTGTTTCTTTCCACTGCTCAGAAGCTTTTGAGTTTGATGAGTTCCCATTTGGTCGACTTGTCAACTATTATTCCTGTGCAGTCGCTGTCTGATTTTAGAAAGTTTCTTCCTATGCCTATTATCTTGTAGGTTGTTGCAAAATTTTTTCTATCACCTTCAGGGTTTCAGGCTTCAGGTTGAGATCTTTGATCACTGGAGTTGATTTCTTTGTACAAGAGGTGAGAGGTAGTGGTTTAATTTTGTTCTTCTATCTAAAATGATGGGTCAATTTTAATTTTGCCAGCACCATTTCTAAAGATGCTATCCTTCTCCATTGAGTTTTTTGTGCCTTTTGTCAATTATGAGGTGGCTGTAATTGTATGAGCTCAGTTTGGATCTTCAATTTTGTTCATTGGTCAACGGGTCTGTTTTCCTGGCCAGTAACAGGCTGTTTTTAGACTGTTTTAGCCCTGTAGTATAGTTTTGGTATAGAGATCCCCCGGTATTGCTTTTTTTCACTCAGGGTTGTGCTTTAGCTATTCAGGGTTTTTTGTTTTTCAGTATGAATTTAAGGATTTTTTTCCAAGTCTGTTAAGATGCTCATAGGGATTTTTGTTGGGATTGCCATTGAATCTGTGTATCAATTTGGGGTTAAAATGGACATTTTTACTATATTACTTTTCCTAATCCATGAGCATGGGATCTTGTCCATTTCTTGATGTCATTTAAAATCTCCTTTCCAAGGTTTAACAATTTTTGTTGTAGAGGTCTTTGTAGCTTTGTTTTAGGTTTGTTCCTAGTATCTATCATCTTGAGGCTATTTTGAGTGGAAGTTCTCATCTTCTTCTACTTGTTTTATTGTTGGTGTAAAGAAAGGCTACTGATTTTTCTAGGTTAATTTGGTAGCCCAACTTTATACTTTACTCTTTATCATTTCTATTGTTTTCCGGTGGAGTTTTAGCATCCTTTAGGTAAACCATCATATCATCTGCAAAAAGGGATAGGCTTAAAACTTCTTTTTTTTCTGATTCTGTTAATTACTACTTTTTCCTTCACTTGTCTTATTGCTACTAGCAATGTTTCAATGTGCTATGTTGTGAGAGGAGTGGCGATAAGGGGCCTTGCTGGGTTTGCATTTAAGGGAAATGGTTCCAATTTTTTCTCCATTTTTGTCTGTTGTGATGTGGGGTGTCCCCCACTATTAGTGTGTAGGATTAATTGTGTTTGTGGTCCTGCAGATATGGTTTATAAAGCTAGNTTTGGACATTTTAAGGACTGTGGGGCTTTTAAGGTTGTACTGTCTTAGGTTGTGATTAATGTTAACATCATACTTTGGGGATAAGAACTGGAAAGTGAACTGGTGGTTTAATAGTGATGTGCTTTGTGTGTCAAGTTGACAAGGGATCAATTGTGCTGGATAGCTTTAGTGTCAACTTGACACACCTGGGTTGAGGGAGCCTCAATTGGGGAATTGGATCCATTGGATTGGTCTGTGGCCACATCTGTGGAGTATTGTCTTGATTGTAGGGCACTGTGGGAGGGCCCAGCCCAAAATGAGTGGTGCCACCCTGGGCAGGTTATAAGAAGGCAAGCTGGGCATGAGCCAGGGGAACAAACCAGTAAACAGCACAACTCCATGGCCTGTGCTTCAGCTCCTGCCTCCGGGTTCCTGCCCTGAGTTCCTGCCTTGGGCTCCCTGAGTGATGAACTGTGACCCAGGAGATGTGAGCTGAATAAACCCTTTTCTCCCCAAGTTGGTGTTGGTCAGAGTGTTTTGTCACAGCAATGGAAGACAAACTAGAACAGTGAGTGCAGTTATACATGTACACACACACACACACACACACACACACACACATAAACACACATACACAGAAATGAATGAATAAATAAACATGAATGTTCAGAGAAGCATTATTGAAAAAGCCAAAATGTAGGGCTAATGTATATTTTTCATCAATTAATGGATAAACAAAATGCCATACCCATCCATTGGCCACTTCCATAAAAAGGAATAAAAGATTCATTTGCGCTATAAGATAGATTAACTTCACAAACGTTACACACGCTAAGTGAAGATTCCAAGCACAGAAGACCGCATTTTTATGATTCTACTTATTAAATGTCCAAAATTGGCACATCCATGGAAACAGAAATTAGAATTTTGGAGGTATCTTGGGCTGAAGAAAAACAGAAAGAGATCAATGGGTTCAGAGTTCCTGTTAAAAGTGATGAAAATTTCATAAAATTATATTTTCTCACTAGGCATGGTGGTGCATGCCTTTAATCCCAGCACTCAGGAGGCAGAGGCAGGCAGATCTCTGTGACTTCAAAGCCAGCCTGGTCTACATAGTAAGTTCCAAGCCAGCTGGGGCTACAGAGGAACCATGTCTGATAAAAAAAAACATAAAATTATTTTTCTCAAATTGTGTTTAGAATAAAATTAATTTAATACATAAAATAATATAAAACAGAAGTTACATGTTGATAAAGCTGTTAGGATTTTTAATTTTTTTTATTTTTGAGAACTTAATACATGAGTACTCTACATTATTTCCACCCTTCTCTCTCTCTCAAACAAATCCTACTCCCACTCAATTTCATCAGCACTTCTTTGATTATTATTTTTACACATACATACAAATATGTACATATATACATATATAATGCATTGAGTCCAATTAGTGGTGCTTTGCATATATGCGTTTAGTGCTGACCACTTGGGATTGGACAAACTATCAGGGAGCTCATGTCTAAAGGATACTGATACTCTATCTCTCAGCAGTTCTGGAGATCTCATTAAAGCCCACTCGACAGGAGGGAATTCATGCCTAGTGTGGTAACCTAGTCAAATACCCATGGCCAGAGAAGTCAAAGAACCTAGAGGAGAACCTACTATATCTGTTATGATTCTTAAACTTAACTGTATTTTTTTCTCCAGCTTATAATATATACATATATATATAGTATATATATAATTGTAATATAATATATATATTACAAGCTGGAGATGACATCTATATATATATATATGCATATATATGTATATACATATATATGTATATATATATATTATCCATATATACTATAGATATCTGTACATCTATATACATCTTATATATGTATATATATATATATATATATATATATATATAAAGATGTCATGTTTTCTCCAAGGAAGTGCTTGAATGTTCCTCCTTGGCAAACCCAAACAACCACCAATCATGCACTTGTGCTCCACACTGGAGTCCCTCCCCACCATGGTCACCCAAATGAGGTCCAGCAAGCATGTGTCCTGTCTTGATCTTCCTGCACTGGCCTCCATGACACAGCCTGGGTAGTCCAACAACAGCAGTCTACACTCTGAAGAGACTGAAATCCCAGTAGCTGCTCAGTCCACAAGCTGGAAATCTTAGTAGTCCCCATCTGCATTGAAGGTTGAGGATTCTCAAGTTTTATAACTGAAGTACAATTTCTCAGATCTTACTGATTATTTCTGGTTATACTTTCCTTTTGGATGTTTAAGGCCACACAATGTACCAAGATTAACCAAGGTTTTAGTTCTCTTGAGGTCAGTTGAAGATCTGGTCCTCAAGGGTCACTCAGGGTTTTTTGAGGGAGGATCCCCTGGCTCCATTTGGGTTTTCAATCACCAGTTCCATCCACTCGAGGACACAGTTAGGTCTTGCTAGTCCAGGCTTCTCTTTTTGAGGCATGAGCAGACTTTCCTCTTTATAGGCTGGACGCAGGCTGAAGTCTCACTAGTGGATCTCCAGGACCTCCCTGAACAGGAAGACTGGTGACTCAAATTTGCAGGACATTTCAAGAGATACCCCCATGCACAGTCCCCTGAGACTTAGTTGACCTCTGAGGGCAAGGAACAAAGTTATCCCTTAGGTCCCTCAGCCAAATTGGTATGGGTATTAAGTATGGTCACTAAACACCCAGAAAGGCTAAGTTACACCAGCCTGATACATCACACCTATACTAAAATTGTATCTTCTGAAAACAAACTGTGTGTTATTTCCATATCATATTTCTTGATTCACCTTTTTCCATTTTAACTTTATGTTACTCTACAATATGTATACATGCCCACCATCATATACCCAAAATCTATAGTCTGAAAATAAATGGTAGGTTAATTCTAGAACCTGTCTAGGGATTCATAATATAAAAGCACAATTGTGTTTAGATTGTGAGGAATATAGCATTAATGTTGCTCACTTTGCCTTACAACTAGGTACTTGGTGCTAGCATCCACAGATGAAGGATACCATTCATACAAAGTTCATGATATCTTTCTTATTTTATTTTATGTTCCCCTTAATTATTTATTGAATTTGTATGTATTTCATGCATAATTTTCAGTCACTCTTAATCACCTTCATACTCACTTCACCCTTGGCACCCTGCCTCACCACACCCCACAAAGTTCACACATTCTCTCATTTGTGCTAAGGTCCAGTCTGCCAAATTCTTCTCCCTGGTTCATGCCTCAGTGCCAGCTCCTCCCCCTGAGCTCTAGTCAGCCTATCTGGAGTCTCTTATCTAAAGAAGAACAGGTCTTCCTCACCAGGAGTAGTATGACTGGGTCAGGTGGTAGGCTCATTTTGAGTCTTATTTTAAGGGTTCTCCACACTTCTTTCCATAGGGGTTGTAGGAGTTTACATTCCCACCAGCAGTGGATTAGTGTTCCCTTTTCCCCACAACCTCTCTAGCATTTGGTGTCTTTTGTTTTCTGGATCTTAGCTAGTCATATCAGAGTGAGATAATATCCAAGAGTGGTTTTAATTTGTATTTCATTAATTATTAATGATGTTGAACACTTTTTAAGATGTTTCTCGGCCATCTTTAGTTCCTCACTGGTGAAGTCTCCATTCAGCTCTTTACTCCATCTTTTGACTAGGTCATTTGTTTTCTTACATCTTTGTTTTTTTGAGTAGTTTATATATTCTTGATGTTAATGTTCTTTCAGATGTATCACTGGTAAAGATTTCCTCCCACTCTGTGGATTTTCTCTTCACTTCCTTGATTGTTTCTTTCACTGCTCAGAAGCTTTTGAGTTTGATGAGTTCCCATTTGTCGACTGTCAACCTTATTTCCTGTGCAGCTGCTGTCTGATTTAGAAAGTCTTTTCCTATGCCTATATCTTGTAGGTTGTTGCCAACTTTTTCTTCTATCACCTTCAGGGTTTCAGGCTTCACGTTGAGATCTTTGATCCACTTGGAGTTGATTTTCGTACAAGGTGAGAGGTAGGGGTTTAATTTTGTTCTTCTAAAAATGATGGTCTAATTTTGCCAGCACCATTTTCTAAAGATGCTATCCTTCCTCCATTGAGGTTTTTGTGCCCTTTTGTCAATTATGAGGTGGCTGTAATTGTATGAGCTCAAGTTTGGATCTTCAATTTTGTTCCATTGGTCAACGGGTCTGTTTTCCTGCCAGTACCAGGCTGTCTTTATGACCACGGCCCTGTAATATAGTTTGAAGTCTGGTAAAACAATCCCCCCTGTATTGCATTTTTCACTCAGGGTTGCTTTAGCTATTCAGGGTCTTTTGTTTTTCAGTATGAATTTAAGGATTTTTTCCAAGTCTGTTAAGATGCTCATAGGGATTTTGATTTGGATTGCATTGAATCTGTGTATCAATTTGGGGTAAAATGGACATTTTTACTATATTAATTTTCCTAATCCATGAGCATGGGAGATCTTTCCATCTCTTGATGTCATTTTAAATCTCCTTCTTCACAGGTTTAAAATTTTTGTTGTAGAGGTCTTTGGTATCTTTGTTTAGGTTTGTTCCCAGGTATCATCATCTTTGAGGCTATTATGAGTGGGAAGTTCTTCTCATATTCCTTCTCCACTTGTTTATTGTTGGTGTAAAGAAAGGCTACTGATTTTTCTAGGTTAATTTTGTAGCCCAACACTTTACTTTTACTCTTAATCATTTCTATTAGTTTTCCGGTGGAGTTTTTAGCATCCCTTAGGTAAACCATCATATCATCTGCAAAAAGGGATAGCTTAACTTCTTTTTTTCTGATTAATACTCCTTTATTTCCTTCACTTGTCTTATTGCCCTAACAAGTGTTTCAAGTGCTATGTTGAAGAGGAGTGGCGATAAGGGGCAGTCTTGCTGGGTTCCTGCATTTAAGGGAAATGGTTCCAATTTTTCTCCATTTTTGTCTGTTGTGATGTGGGGTGTCCCCCACTATTAGTGTGTTAGGATTAATTTGTGTCTTGTGGTCCTGCAGAGTAGTGTTTATAAAGTTAGGTGCACCAGAGTTTGGTGCATAGACATTTAGGATTGTGAAGTCTTCATGGTTCATTGTTCCTTTGACAAAGATGTAATGGCCCTCTTTGTCTCTCCTGATTAATTTTACTTTGAGATCTATTTTGTCTGATAATAGAATAGCCACTCCAGCTTGTCTCATGGTACCATTTGTTGGAATATTTTTTTCCATCCTTTCACTCTAAGGTGGTGTTTGTCTTTGAGAGTGAGATGAGTTTCTTTTCGGCAGCATATAGGAGGATTTGTTTTCAAATCTACTCTCCCAGTATATGCCTTTTGATTAGGGAGTTTAGACCATTAGTATTTAAGGTTATTATTGAGAGATGTGCGTTGCTTCCTTTTACCTTATTTATTATTTGCAATCTTTGTCTATGTTTGTATTTACTCTGTTATGATTTTTTTTTTGCTTTCTCTCTTTAATTGCTTAGGGATAGTTGTTCCTTTCCTCTCTTCTTTGGATTGCTTCTAAGATTTTCTGAAGTGTTGGTTTCTTAGACATGTATTCTTTCATCTTGCTCATGTCATGAAAGATTCTTTTTTTCCTTCAACTATAACTGATAGTTTTGCTGGGTATTGTAGTCTGGGTTGGCATCTAAAGTCGTTTAGTACTGGGAATATTTTGGACCACATTCTTCTAGCTTACATAGTTTGCAGTGAGAAGTCAGCTGTGATTCTGATGGGTTTCCCGTTACATGTAACTTGTTGTTTTTCTCTTGTGGCTTTCAGTATTTTGTAGTTTTGAGCATCCAGTGTTTTAACAATTATATGGTGTGGGGAATTTCTTTTCTGGCCCTGTCCGTTGGTGTTCTATATGCTTCTTGTATTTGTATGGGTTTATATTTTTCAGTTGGGGGGAAATTTTCTTCTATTATCCTGTTGAAGATCTGGTCAATAGTCTGTTGTCTTGGGATTCTTCTTCTTTTATCCCTATGATGAAGAAGTTTGGTCTTTTCATACTGTCCCACATTTCCTGGTTGCTCCACATTGGCTGCACAGACAATAATCACTAATACTCAGCCTGCATCAC
This sequence comes from Rhizomys pruinosus, assembly GCA_009823505.1. Lineage (NCBI taxonomy): Eukaryota > Metazoa > Chordata > Mammalia > Rodentia > Spalacidae > Rhizomys > Rhizomys pruinosus. The sequence goes on along the minus strand of VZQC01007813.1, from coordinate 850,677 downwards.
TGCTCCCCCAGGCTGAGGGGGGAGGTGGGAGTTGCCACCTTGGCCCACATATGCTGGTGCTGTGCTGTGTGGATGCGTGTCTGACTTTGCCCACATCGCATGCTGGGACCTGAAGGTTTGAAGGTTCTGGACTATACCAAGACTCCATGGGGCACAGGGGTGCCCAAAGCACCCAGGCAGGCAGGTCTCACCTAGTATTTTGCAGGCTGTGGTTGTGCAGGATGCAGGTAAATTCTGCTCACACCACAAGCTGGGTGCATGCTGATGTTGTGCTGTGTGGGTGTCTGACTCCATTCCCACATGTTTAAATTTTAAAATTCAGAGAGGTCAAGAAACTAATAAATGGCCATGGATGGGTTTGTTGGGAGGCTTCCTGAGAGTGGTGGTAGAATGCAGTAATATGAAGGGGGAAAGGGGAACATTAGACTAGGAAGAGTTAAATGGGGTTGGGAATGGGAGGCTAGGGCAGAGTAGGGAGTATGGGGAGGGATAAGTAACACTAAAGGCCTTTAGAAAAAGCTTCTATATATATATATATATAATATATATATAGAAATAAAAAAGAGTAATAGGGGTTATACAATTATAGTAACGGTACCTTGAACCCTAAATTCTAGAACATATAGGAGCAATGAAAAAAAAACATCGCTGTAAGAGTATGGCAGAAGGAGTCGTTAAACGGCGGTGAGGTGGTGTTAATAAGCATACTCCTAACCATTACAGATGGTAGCTTGGTGGCATCAGCCTGGGTTTAGTTGACAACCTCCAAGGAAGAGCTAAGGCCAATGAAGATTATGGTGAATAAATAAAAAAAAAACAGACCAAATACTGCCGTTAAAGGAGGGACGGCACTCTGTAACTGGAACAGTGTGTTCCCAGGCAAATGAGGTGTAGCTGGGCTGACGGAGGAGTCTGCTTGACTCAAGGAGACCTCTATTTGCTTTATTGGTTTAGTGCCTTTGGTAAACACTCTCTGGCATTCCAGAGACCATTGTATACTTGCAAGTGCGGTCTCCATACATCTTCCCATGTTTATATCAGAAAATGTAATTCATGAATTAACATACCATCCAACATCTGTGTCTATACTAAAGAAACCTACCATAACAATTTAGTACTGTTTAAAATACCTATATTCTAATTGCGTGTGCTTCATTAGTAGGATTGAAAGGCTATATATTATATTGTTTAAATACCTAACAGATCTAATTGCATGTGCTATCATTAGCAGATCAAAAGGTTATGCCTGGACAAGTGGCAGCCCATGAAAGAAAAACATCCAGAATTTACTGAGAGACCAAGACATCAGCTCCAGAGAAAGTAGAGTGTTTTTTGCTTCTCATTCCCTGTGCCCCTTTTCTAAGCCTAGGGAACATCTGCGGAAGAGGGGCGTTGTAGAATGTAAAGGGCTGCGATTGGGGTGAATGGTGAGAACTACAACAATATAGACTGGACACTCATTTGATCAACTTGATTGAAATACAAGCCCCCCCTGGTGGATGTTGTGGACCCATGAGCGTGTGTGGGTTTTGGCACAACTGGTTTGCAAATTGGTTTTACATGAAGACGCTTGTACTCAAAATTAATCACTTATTGTTAAAAAATAGAAAAAAAACAAAAAAAGCAAGAAGGACACAAGAAACTATGGCAGTAATGCATGATCTGGGATGTGGGAGGGGGTGGCGGTGGAAATATGTAATAATAGAACCCGATCGAAATTATCAAATGAAGTATATAAAAATAAAAAATAAAAAAAAAAAAAAAAAAAAAAAAAAAAACAGAAAAAAAAACTCTCAATGACAGCAATGACTCCCCCTGTAGAAGCTGTTAACAAGGGTCTCAACAGACCTCAAACAATACTGCTCCATTTGCCTCTCGCACTGTGTGATTACCCAAAGAACTGTGGGTAATACCCCATTGCTGAAGTAACTACATTACATACAGAAAACAATATAAAGAGAGAAATCAAGCTGTGCTACTTCAGAGGCCTCATCTCTACTGTGCTATTGTTTTTAGTTATAGAAAGGTGCTGTGCATGTTACTGCGAAGAAAAAATCAAGCATCACCTTACCCAGCGTAGTGAATACTGTGAAGCCACAATAATGATTGGCCTAAAAAGATATGCCAAATGGTGCGCATAGTTGGCATAAATTTTATGGGTGTAACCAACCACTCTTTACTTGGATTTAAGGTCACTTCCTAGGATGGAGCCAATAGCTAATATGGATAACAAGCTGAGGAATTTGAGGCTATATAGGCCACGGGACATAAGGGAGAACCTATTACTAGTTTTCTAATAACTAGTTATGGTAATATACGACTGACTCTTAATTTATTTATTTGCTATCCATAGATATAATGCTCTCTCACCTCCTCTATCAGACACACCTTCCTTTATAAATGTACTGTGGATGCCTAGCAACCTAGAATACCTTTTCAATCCAAACTCTTTTACTAAGGCTTGGGGACATAGCATCATGGGACTTCTGGCTTGCTGTCACCTGTTTGGTGGTTCATATGAGTAACTGAGCAGCTCTTTGGTAAAGCATTTGTTTCCTTGTGGTTATCCACAACCTCTTGGCTCAACCAGATGGTGATTAACATGGAGGACCCATAACTTGCCAACATGCCTAGAATAATAGGTTTCAGAATGCATATCCCTGAATAACACACACTGTATCATCTTCTGCCCTAAAGGCTCAGGAATCATTGAAGAACAGGGAGTGAAGAAGATTGGGAAGATTGTAAGAGCAGGGTTGTGGATAAACCACAAGGAAAACAGACTGCTTCCCAAGAGCTGTTCGCAGTTACTCATATGAACTCACAACAACCGTTGACAGCATGCAGAATTCCCGTGCTATGTTCCCAAACCCTGTAGTAAAGTGTTGTGATTGTAAACGGTCTATTCCTTAGGGCTAGGCATCCACAGTCATTTATTCTCTACATTTTTACCATTGTAACCTTTGTAATAGTCTTCATCTGTCCAAAAAGTCTGCTATATTTGTGAGTGGTGATAACTACACTCCTCTCGTAAATAGAGTATGTTTGAGATAATAGGAAGAAATTATGTTGATCCAAAGATAAAATGCATACGTCTAAACATTTTTAATTTAATTGTTCACATCATTAGCCATCAGAAAAATGCAAATTAAAACCACTTGCAATTACATCTTACTCCAATGCTTAGATCCAAAAAAAGAATCATCTCTTGGCTAAGCATGTGGGGAAGGGAAAAAATTATACATGCTATGGGTGTGCTAACTGTGCAGCTCGTTGAAAAGCAAATGGACATTCCTCACAAAGCTGCACACTATCAACCACATGATACAAGCCATACCACTCTTGGGCATTATAACCAAAGGACTCTAAATATATATCCACTATAGAGAACCTGTTCAGTTTGTGCCATCTATGCTCTATTTACAATAACCAGGATACTATTTACACAATGCAACATTATTCAGAAAGCTCAACAAATTATGAGATTTCCAGGTAAACTGGATAGACCGGAAGCAGTGCATCTTGTTGAGGTAACTTACAGACCACAGAAAGACAAAATTGCACATTTCTCTCTTAATAGTGGTATGGGACATGGGAATCCCTTGCTATTGCATGCTTGTAATCAGAAGTTCTGTAGGAGGTCAGGAAGGCAAACTAGTACACATCCATGGAAAGATTCTTCTGGGAAGGGGAAACTGAATGTAGATATAAAGGGGGGGTTTCCAACGGAGGTAGTGGTAAGGGTTAATGAGGTGGGGAATGGAGTCAGTGCATGTAGAAACTATGGGAAGGGTACCTAACACTAAAGGCCTTTAGAAACATCATATGGAAACTTACCATTTAACAATTTCTTAAAGTATATACATATGACAAATAAAAAAAAAAAGAAAGCCGGGCGTGGTGGCGCAGCCTTTCTTCCTAGCACTTGGGAGGCAGAGGCAGAGGCGGCGAGAATCTTTGTGAGGTTCAAGACCCATCTGATCTCCACAGTGAGTTCCAGGACAGTGGGCCTACAGGGAGACTCGTCTCTAAAAAGACAAAAAAAAAACTAATAAAAACTAAAATAAATAAAAAGAGGATTTAAAATGAGCTAGCATACAACAGGGATACTTTGCCCCTAGTAGAATACATAAGCTTGCAAAGAAAAAGCCTATGGCAGCAATGAACTTTCTTCTTTTGAATATCTTGTCCAGATTGTCCTGTAGACCATCAAAAAAATACTAGCTGTTGCCCTTGTTCTGGTTATCTATCAAAACATCACAAAAGGCCCTTAGCTAAAGTCACTACATACAAGAATTGTAGAACAAAGAGAAAGTCAACTGTACTGACTTCAGCGATTTCATCTCCACTGACTAGAATATCTGTGCTAGTAGAAGTGGTATATTATGCATTCCCTACTGAAGAGAAAAAGTAATCGTTATATCCTTGCCACAACTGTGCATATCTTGAGTAGTACAAACAACGTGGCCTGGCAAGATATGCCAATCATGCATATACTGGCAGGAATGTTACATGAGTAAACCAAACAACCAAAGCTCCTAATTGGATTTAATACTGATAGAGATAAGACCCGAATTATCAAAGAACTCAAAATCATGTGATCAAGAAACAAATTACACACATTAGAAAAAAATGGGCTATTTATCGAAAAAAAAATAGAAAAAAATATAAAAATCTAAAGAAATACCTTCTAAAAAATCATTCACAATCCTTATTAATTTAGGAAAATTGCACAATCAAATCTTGTCTGAGGTGTGTGTTGTGTGTGTGTGTGGTGGTGTGTGTGTGTGTTGTGTTTTCCTCAAAAAACCACAATTCGAGGGCAGAAACCCATCCTTCGACATTATTGGCCAGGGTCGGTCAAGAGATCTTAGAAACAACATGGGCTATTCTCACAGCCCTTGATTGCCTCCAAGAACAATGAAGTGAGACACTATTGCTGAAGAAAGGACGTACTTCAGATTGCAGGAACTTGGAGCATTGAGCGGAACTCGACCTGGAAGGCATCCTTCCCTAAAGGTACTGGCTCTCATAGTATCAGAGAAACTAATGGCAAGCTACCGAGGAGAAACAAATCAATTGTCTTTATGCAGAGGTAAAACCATAATAAACACATAAACTTTCCCAGGGGACTATCTTTATTGGTCCAGTCATGACACTCCTATCTTGCAGAAAATCACCAAATAATTGTACCTAAGGCCCACTCAATAGGAAGGTATTCTGGTGCTATGTGTGATATTGGTGAATAGTCCGAAAACACAGTGGCTTGGAGAAGGTTATAGATCCTAGAAAGAGGAACCTATGTTGTGGATAATCCCTATACCAAATGTATTTTTTGGTGTTTTTGAGACAGGGTTCTTAATATTTAGCCTTGGCTGGCCTAAAAGTCACTCTGTAGACCAGGCGGTCCTCGAACCCACATAAGATACACATGGGCCTCTGCTTCTGTTTCCCAATGCTAGGATTAAAAGGTGTGTACCACAACACCCCAAGCCATCATAATTTCTTACTATACTAAAATATTTTATTCTAATCTTATAGATAACAAAAAGTAACGAACGTCGAAAACTCGTACGCGAGAACTGACGACGCCTCTCACACAACTTTTCAAAGAAGTTTCTTTTTTCATACAGATGAGACTAACAGTGTTCTACAATGGGTCAAACACAGANCTTGATTTGGAGTTGTTCCTTCTTTCTTTTTGTAAACTGGGCTAGAGGTCTGTCTAGCGTGTTTATTATTCAATTTCAAAGAACCAACTTTTTGGCTTCATGGATATATTTTGTATTGTGTTTCTTGTTGCTATTTCATTGATTTCTGCGCTGATTTTTGTATTTCTTCTTCTCTGTCTGGGGCGTTAGGTTTCATCTGTTGTTGCCCCTCGAGTGCTTTTTTAATAAGCTGTAGTGTTAGGACATTCACTTGTGCTCTTTCTGTTTTTTCTAATGTAGGCGACCCCAGGGCTATAAATTTCCCTCTTGGACTGCATTTTAAGGTATCCCATGAAGTATTTGCTTTGTTGTATTGTCGTTGTCATTCAGTTCCAGAAATGTTTTTATTTCCTTTCTTTACTTCCTTCCTTCCTTAGAACCCCTTCAGTATTCAAAGAAGTGTGTTTGTTTAGTCCGCCATGTGTTCTGGTAGGCAGGAGCGCTTGTCCTGGTGTTGAAGTTGAGCTTCATTGCACGGTGGTCTGACAGGAATCAAAATGAATTATTCTCATTCTTTTTGTATTTGTAGAGGTTTCTTCTTTCTTCTGTGTCCCAGATGTGGTCAATTTTTGGGAGAATTTTACTGGTGTGCTGAAGTAGAAAGTGTAATCCGCTGGTTTTAGGATGGAATGTTCGGTAAAGGTCTATGAGGAAGGTCCATTTGGTGGTCTCAGAGCGGTCAGTATTGTTCAGATGTCCCTCTGTTTTTAATTTTTTTTGTCCTGTTGAACCCTATCCAAAGGACTCAGTGGGGTAGTGAAATCCTCCCAACTATGATGGTGCTGGGGTTAGTCTTACTTTGTGGGCCTGAGAACTAGTCCTTATAAAGTGTTTTGGTGCACCAGAGTTTAGGGGCATATATATTCATGAGTGTGAAATATCTTCCTTGGTGGAGATTTTCCTTTGTTAGAAATGTAATGGCCTTCTTTGTCTCTCGGAGTTCTTTTACTTTGAAGTCAGTTTATCCGATATTAAATTGAACCACCTGCTTTCTTTTTGGTAACCATTTGCTGGAATTTTTTTTCCATCCTTCTACTTTAGTGATAGCCTGTCCGTGAAGGTAAGCATGGGTGTTTCTTGCAGACAGCTATATTGATGTTCCTTTGCCGAATCCGTCTCCCATCCCTATGTCTTTGGATTGGGAATTTAGTCCATTATATTTAAGGGTAATGACTGATAGGGTTGTGTTGCTTCCTTTTGCCTTATTATCCATCTGCGGTTTTTTTTTTTTTTTTTTTTTTTTTTTATTTATTTATTTTGTTATGCTTTTATTGATATCTCCTTCTAGTTGCCTGGGGTTGGTGGTGCTCCTTTCTTCTGTTCTTTGGATTGCTTCAAGTATTCTCTGAAGGGGTTGTTTCCGGACATGTAGTCTTTCAATTTGTTTATGCCATGGAAGATCTTTCTCTCTCTCGTCCACTATGATTGACTTTTTGCTGGGTATAGTAACTGGGCTGGCATCCATTGTCCCGCAACACTGGGAATGCTTTGCTCCAGGTTCTTCTTGCCTGCATCGTTTGCTGTGAGAAGTCCAGTGTTATTCTGATAGGTTTTTTCCACCTTATGTCACTTGATTGGGTTTTTTTCTCTTGTCGCTGTAAGAATTTTTTCCTATTGTGTTGGGTGTCCCACATTTAACTAGGAGGTGGCGGGAGTTTCTTTCTGGATCTTGTCTGTTTGGAGTGTTATGTACTCATTGTATTGTATTGGTTTGTCCTTTTTTTTAGTTTTGGGGAAGTTTTCATCTATTTCTGTTGAAGATCTGAAATCAATACCATTCTCTTCTCTTGGGATTCTTCTCCTTCCTCGATTCCTATGATGTGGAGGTTTTGAATCTTTTCTTAGTGTCCCAAAGCTACCTGGTTGTTCCATTTTTGTGTATTTTAAATTTTTCATAATCTTTCCTGGAGGTTTTTTTTAGCTGTTCTGTGTTAATTCCAGGTCTGATATTCTTCATTGTTCTCTGACTGACCAGCCATTCTGCTTCGAGGCTTTTTGCATGCCTTTCCTCTTGAATGGAATGAGTGTTTTGATTTTTTTTTTCCTTTTTTTTTTCCATTTCCCTCTTCTGATGTCTTTAGTGTGGTGGTTCTATTTTTTTTTGGAGCTTCTCATCTCTTTTTGTAGCTCTTTTGTGCTGGTTGGTTTCTGTTTCTTTTCAGCATGTGATCGTTTCAGTTTTCTATTTCCTTCCGGAGCTTGTCATTCTCTCTCTCTCGGTCCTCGCATTCTCTTGTAGGTAGTTCTTTAATTGTTCATTTATGATCTTGTAGTTCCTTTAAGTATGTTTCCAATTGTTTTCTGATGTCGTGGTCCTGGTGCATCCCCGGAGGGATCCCAATCAGAGTTCTCCCATAGGGTTGGTAGAGCTTGGTGCGGATTTATCCTTGCCTTTCCAGTGTAGTCTCTCTTCTATTCTATGGCATATGGGGCTTCTCCTTGCCGTGTATTCTGCAATGTGATTCCTAAATTGCCTCTTCACTTGGATTGCTTTTGGGACAGGCCGTGCTTTCCTTGCCTCCTTACAGACCTCTTCGTAAACTCATTTGGGGGGGTGGGCTCTTCAGCCCCGCCCGCGCTACCTCCCGCTGGCGCTTGCAGGAGGAGATCTACAATCTCAAGAGTCACACAAGCGTGCCCTTTAATACGCGGCTGGGAGGATAACTCCCGCCCCCCAGCCACTAGATCTAATCAAGCCAAAGACACACCTTTAATCCCAGCTGGGGGGATAACTTAACTCCAACCTCACAGCCACAAAGGCCAATCAAACCAAAGACAGCAGGACCAAAGGATCAAGCAATCAGCTCGCCAAGGAACCCGTTTCCTACCGTCTTCCCCTCTTCCTCGTCCGCTGGGCTCAGGAGATCCTCAAATCTCGGAAGTTGTCAACCTTTTTAACATCTGTTATATATGAGGAACTTTATATAGGCAATGCCTTTAAATCCTTACTAGAGTACAACAAAACAGGAATTATATTTTTATCACAGATGTAGAAATTGATACTCTGTAGCTGAGCAGTATTATAGTTTGTTCAAGGTCACATGGCTATTAAATGGAGGAGCCACAATTCAAAACCTGATCTTTGTTTACAAAACTACAAGGGTTAGTGTCTGTGTTCACACCTACTTCATTAAGTGGGCATCAGGACTGAGCTAGACTAATTAAGACAGTGAAAGTAAGCTCCTCAGTGGATGAATCCAAGTAATAATTAAAATTGACTGGAATAGAGGATGGGCAATCAACTATTGCAGGGTCTAGAATTCAGCTATTACTAACATCTCAGCAATGCCCAGTGACTGAGCATGAACAACATATCAGATATTTTCTCTGATTATTTTATGCTTATTCTCTTTCCATTCTTATGATATTATAAAGTTGGTGATTTTTCCTGTTGTTGTTGTTCTTCCTAATTCATAGACAAGGAGTTGAGACTCAGAGAGGTGACATAATTTGCTCAAATCACAACTTAGAAATGACAGAACTTGGGTCCAGATATGTCTAAGTTTTAAGCATATGCTATTAAAAGTCCATCCTCTCTCCTCCTTATGGTTTTAGCACTAAATTATCAAAGGCTTTCATTTTTGTACCTCACTCAATAGTTGAACTATAGAAATAATATGCTCCCTGGTCACAATTTATATGAGTTCACGCTGGCTTCCCACACAGAAAGTTTTGGTTATGATTGCAAATCCCACCAAGGATCATAGTAACTTTTATCCAAACTGTTTTAGTTCTTTACAGGGTGATAAATAAGTTTAAGAATATTAAATGCTGTGATTAAATCTTGGTAATATGATCTTTAGGCTGCAAAATGGGATTGGAGAATAGTTCAGAGATTAATTTGGGGACATCTCTTAGAATATGCTCAGAGTTCTAAGAAGTACCTCAAAATATAGTCCCCAGAATTTCCACATTGAACTTTTATGGTCAACATAGCTCAGTGGTGAACAGTGAGCTGTTTGAATGCAAAGCGATCAGAACAAACTCTTAAAGATTTTGTGAGTAAAAATAGTAACTCATACTTCCTCCACTCTCAAAGCAAGAACAATGATTAAATATACATAGAATGCTAAAGTTAATAAAATGTAGTTTACTCTGGAGTTTGAGAAAACATGAAAATGGAATTAGAACAATCGTCTTATGAGGAAGAAATGGTTTTACACTCATTCTCTCAGACTGGCCCAGCTATCCACAAACTAACTAAGCCTAATGCCACAGTGTACCTGGAAAATAACTCTGGCTGTCAGATGCCCTAGTAATTAGCAAGATAAACCAATATTCTCCAAAGATGAATGCCTCATAATCCAGCTTAGGTTGGGCTGGGCAAGCAGGCTCATGCCACTAAAGATCTCTCAGAGAGTTGGCTGGGACTTATCAAGCTCTGGAACAGAAGGCCTGCAGCATTAACTCCCAATTGCTTTGCCCTGAAACACTAGTTTGCATTTCTTGAAAAGAAGCAGTCACAAGAGGGAACGGAGAGATGTTTTAAAAATGAGTGTGTTGATTCTTAGAGATGAGTTTATTACTAGGAGCGAAACCTATATGTAAATAGGTGTTTTGAATGTAATAGTTCATGCTTCCAAACTGCTACAGAAAGCCAGCATTTTCCTCTTGTCAAGGACTATTACTGAGCTTCGTTTTCTGCCCAAATAACAGCTCCTCAATTCTGCCTGCTTGAATCTCTCACCTATGGATTTAGCCCCAATGAGCTTGAGGTAGAAAGGATATAGAAATCTTATGTCTTCTAGCAAGTGAAGCCTCACCTTCCTTTTCTTATAAAGGTCTATGTGCACGATGCCTCCCCAAGGGTATCTTTCCACTAGACCATCTTCTGGGCTTTTGCCTCATTTTCCTCCACCTTGCCTGGCAGTTTTCCTCTCAACCCTTTCCCGGCAGTCTATAGTTCACTTTACACCCTCATTTCCTGAAACTAGGAGATTGCTCTTATAATCTCATTTGTTGTTTTAAATGCTGCTAGTTTAATGTGGGCTGCCAGGTGTCCTGGTATTTGGAAGCTGGCCTCATGACCCTTTGAGCTATGAGTAGGGGACAATTGATTGACCACTCTGCTCAGGAACTAGACCTGCATGTTCAGAACGTTGTCCCCTATCATTAGACCTTCCCGAAGTGGAGCCTAAATTGATTATTGGTCATCAGCTTATCCTAAACTGGTGGGTGGGCACTTTGCCATCTCCTTCATGTGATAGTGAATTTTCTATATAACAGGAAGAAAAGAATGATTTTCAAATGACAGTGACTGTCTTTTTATTCAAAGATACTTTGTGAGAATTGGAAGTTTTATTTCACATGGCATTTACATTAATATGTATTAATAAACTAGAGTCGGACTGATGAGACCAAAGACTTAGGTTCATGTTGTAGCTTTCTCATTTATTTTGTGGACCTCGAATAAGTTGCATCACCTTTTGAGTCCTAATTTCTTCCCCTGTAAAAGTGGGAGTGATAATGGCTTATGATAGTAGTGGAAAGATTAAATGAAAGACTGAATGTGAAACCATTTGTGAACTGCCTTCAACCCGATGTAGGACAGTCTTGCTTGAAGGATAAAATCTTGGACAGTTCATACTCAAAATCTTGGGAAATGTTTCTCACATATAAAGACTTTTGGGGGCATCTAGTGACCAAAAGATCTGACTATGTGCTGACTGATGGTTATATGATTGTCATGTTTTAATTCTTGCCTCTAGAACTTAGTGCATAAAATGATTGATTATGGGTTTGGTCACAGCCTGATTAAAGAGGCAGCATATAACATGATTGTGGACTTATTTCATTGAATTTTCATGTGTTTTCATACATATTTTACAGTCAATCTTAATTGCCATTATACTCGCTTCTCCCTTGGCACCTTCCACAGCACCCCCCGAGTTTTCACACCTTCTGTCATTTGTATTAATGTCCATTGTGTCAAATTACTCTCCCCCACCCATCTCGTCAGTGCCAGTCCATCCCCGAAGCTCTAGTCAGCTATCAGAGTCTCTTTTCAGAGAAAGCCAGGTCTTCCTCACTGGACCATCTGCTGCCAATTTTTTCCTCCACCATGGTTGGGCTCTGCTACCCATTCTCTTTGCAAAATTAGGCATCCTAGATTAAAGTCATATCTCAACTTCCTAATATATAGGCGAGCTTGTAGTCATTATTATTATTTTAGTGTATAAGGATGGATCCATGGCTTCTTACATACTCAAAGTCTCTACCAATGAGCTATAGCCCCAGCTTGAGCTTTGGAAATTATTTTTTGAGAATTTCCTACTAAGTATTGTTTTGCATCATTTCTATCCGCTCGACACTCTATCCAACCTCCTGTCCTCCCCCTCCTTCACATTTTCCAGACATCTTCCTCACCCCTATCTCTGGATATTTACATAAGGGGTATATGCTTAAGGTTAACCAACTGTGGTGGATTAGGAACCCCACCAAGGAGACTGCCACTGGAGAAAAAAGATTCTTTTTCCCTCACCAGCCATTGATTAGTTCTTGATCTAGGGTGGGGCTCTGTGAAATTTCTCCCATCCACATTAGCATGCAACTGGTATTGTCATTGTGCATGCAGGTCTTGTTAAGCAACCATATGTTCAGATTTCTTGGGTTTCAGCTCCCTGCCACGTCTAGAGTGCACTACCTATCAGTAGGCATCTTGTTGCTCTGGATCTACAATATTTCTGCCCCTCCTTCTATTATGTTCCTGAGACATATGTGTATGAGTTACATTGTAGATGCGACTTGGGGCTGGGCAGTACAGAATCTCATATTGTCTGTAGATTGACCAATGTGAACTTTGTAAGTCACATCTGTTGTAATAAGAAGCTCTTTGATGAGTGTTGTGAGCTATATTGGTCTGTGAATATAAGGATAAAATATTTTAGAATACAGCAACAAGTTTATTACACATTGTCCAGGAAAGTACTAGTAGTAGGTTCCTTTCTGGAGTCTCATGATCTCTTCAACCATGTGTCGTTGATAGTTTAAGTACTGTGCACGGATTCTCTCCTATTGAGTTGCCTTGATTTCAATATAGCATTTTACTTGCACAAATAGAGATATTTTGCTGGACTGGTAATTGCTGTGATTCAAGGTTTATTTTTTTTTTTTTTTAATTAATTAAATTTATCTATATATATTTTATTTTTTTTTCCCTTAAAGATCCTCCCACCCCCCAAGCCCAAGAGCCATGGTCTGCCAAACATTGCTTTTCATCTCTCATCTCTTTCCTCAGTCTTTCTCAATATTCTCCATGTGGAAGTTGACTGTTTGAGCAGAAGTTTCCTGTTTCAGTCCAGCGTCTTTGATGCAGCCCTTTCTGTTGTTGTTTGTTGTTGTTGTTTGGTTGTTGTTTTTCAATATGCATCACCTCCCAAACTGCTTTGGACAAAGCCCAAGGACTGTGCACAAGAAATACTTACAACTAGGTTAATTGGCACTAGCATCCACAGATGAGGGATACCATTACGTCGTTTGTTTTTCTGGGACTGTGGTTACTTCACTCAGCATGAGTCCTCTAGCTTCAGCCATTTCCTGTAAGCCCTCATAGATGTTTTGTCTTTTTTACTGCTGCATAGAACATCCATTGTGTAATGTACCACATTTCTCTACCCTCAGTCAGTTGAGGGGCATTTGGGTTTGGTTTCCAGCTCCTTGCTATTGTGAAGAAGCTGAATAAACATGAGCTGTGCTTGTATCCTCGCGTGGGGTGGAGTCTTGAGGGTACATGCCTAGGAGTGGTAGGGCTGGGGTTGGGTGGCAAATTTATTCATAGGCTTTATAACTATCTGAGGACAATTGAACTTACTTCACTTGGCAACTTGCATAGCACCTTTTGATACTATGAGCTCTAGACTTAGATGAAGAGAGTTTCCAGGTCAGTTAACACTCATCACTCCAAGTTCTGTGTCTGAATAAATTGTGTGTCTTTCACCAATGAGTCTTACCTTTCAAGTATGGGACAAACAAAGGTATGACGATAGCATTTATTATTTTGGGAGTCTCGTGGATACCCTGAGCAACAACTTGAAGGAAAGTTTCCTCCACATGTCCCATTTCCCCTTTGATAGTGTCTGTGTCCTACTGTTTCCCTCTCCAGAGTTACCCTCTCACCATCTACTTCTTGGCTCTCACAGGTACTTCAGAATAAATACATCTGAAGATCTAAACTGAGGGAGAAATTGCAACATTTGTTTTTCTGATTCTGTGTTATTTCATTCATAGTGTAACCCATTTTCCATATATTTTACCTACAAATTATTATTTAATTTTTTTTACAACCACATAGGATCTCCATGTGATAATGTACTACATTTCGTTACCATTCATACGTTGAGGGATATTAACTGGTTCCCATTTCTTAGTTATTATGAAAAGAGCAACAATAAACATGAGGAACAAGTAATGGTCTGTAGTAGGATATCAACTCCTCTGGATTATGCACAGGGGTGGCAGTTATTGTTAGTCCTTGAAATTTTCCCTACTGATTTCCATAGCAGTAAAACCAGTTTTTCAATTCACCAACAGTGAAGGGAGTGTTCTCTTACCTCCACATCAATACCAACATTAGTTAGTTACTGTTGTTTTCTGGATCTTAGCCAATCTGAGGTAAGATAAACTCTTAATTATTTTTGCCTTGCATTTCCCTAATTGCCGAAGGATGTTGAACACTTTAAAGTTTTCATGATCATTTTTATTTATTTATTCTTTTGAGAACTCTCTGGTCAGATATGTTGCACATTTTTTAATTGGATCATGTTTTCTTGATTCCTTTGTTTTTGAGTTGTTTTTGGATACTCTTGATAAATCCTCTATCATTATATATAGCTGGAAAAATGTTCTCGCCAACGTGTGGGGCGAACTTCCTCATCACTCGATTTAGGATTTCCTTGTTTGTACAGAGTTTTTAGTTTAAGACTACCATTCATCAGTTGTTGGTCTTAAATCCCGAGTGAATGGAGTCCGATTTAGAAATTCCTTCTCCTACAGTTGCATATTGTAGGTACTGCTTATGTTTTCTTCTAACAGTTTTCTGCTGATTTTAGGTTTCACATTGAGGTCTTTGATTCATTTGAGTTAATTTTTGTGCAGTGATGAGATATAGTTCTAATTTCACTTTTTCTACATGTGGACATCCAGTTTTCCCACACCAATTGTGAAGATGCTGTATTTCCTCTACTGTGAATTTTTTGGCATCAGGTGGCTACAGTTTTGTGTGTACTCTTTTGAGCTCTTCTATTTTGTTTCAATTGATCTACATGCCTCTGTGTGCGTTGTAGTACAATGCTGTTTTTATTACATACAGCTCCTGAAATATACTTTAAAAATTGGTATGGTAATCCGTTCAGCATTGTTGTTTTTGCTCAGAATTGCTTTGGTTATCCTCAGTCTTTTGTTATTTTCATAAGCATTTAGGATTTAAAAATTTATACATCAGAAAATCATGGGATTTTATTTGGATTGTGTTGAACTATAAAAATGCTTTTGATAAGACCATCATTTTCAGCGGTACCACATCCTCACGTATCATACATACCAAAAGAATGAGTACTACTTTGCCTTAGGTAAAAATAATCTTCGCAGATTTTGTTAATTGTGTTTTTTCAGCTCTTTTATATGGGTATTAGAAAGCTAATGATTTTATAGGTTGATTTTGTACCTTGCCACTTGCTGAAAGTGTGATCATTTCTAGAAATTTTACTGTGGACTCTTTGGAATGTCACATCATCTTTAAATACAGTTGATTTGACTTCCTATTTGTATCCTTTTAGATATTTCTTTTGTCTTATTGGTCTAGGCTAAGTACAAGAATTTGTATTGAAAAGAGTGGGGATATTGGATAGCTTTGTCTCTTTCCTGATTTCAATGGGAATGGTTCAAAAAATTTTCCATTATAAATGGTGTTGTCTCTGGGTTTGTCATACATAGCCCATATTATTTTGAGCTATATTAGCTCCTGTCCTACTCCACTCCCTCTATAACTTTTTTAATTGAATTTTTGGGTTTTTCATATGATACAGTTTGATGATATTTAGACTCCCTCCCTGTCTACACCCCAAAGCACCTACCATAGATCTTTAGCATTTTGTCAATATGTAAAGCTTATAGCAAGCCATGTTTGTGTCCCCAAAAGTTCCTTGATGTGAGTATATCCACTGGAAACTAGTCAACTTACTTAGCATCAGTCTCTGAAAGTAAACCAACCACCCTCTACTAATAGTCATCAGTTGCCAGTAGTTAATCAGCTAATTTGGGTTTCTTCTTCCCATTTCCTCGTTCTTTCTGGTTTTGTTGTGTGGTTTGAGTTTGCATTGGTCGTGGTGCATGCGGTGACCATGTTGTAATTTCATATGAGTGCTTCTTAGTTGCCTGGAAAACAGTATCCTTGTGGTCATCACCACCCCTGATTTTTGTAGTTTTTCTGCTCCATCTTCCACAATGGCCCCTGACCCT
Source organism: Rhizomys pruinosus (assembly GCA_009823505.1). Taxonomy (NCBI): domain Eukaryota; kingdom Metazoa; phylum Chordata; class Mammalia; order Rodentia; family Spalacidae; genus Rhizomys; species Rhizomys pruinosus. The sequence goes on along the minus strand of VZQC01007813.1, from coordinate 834,511 downwards.
TGGGTACCAAAGGATTGATATAGGTGTCCTATCCAGGGGACAAGAACTCCTGTGTTCTTTGTTTCTCTGCACTTTGGTAAGTTGTAGCTAACTGAGTTAACCACCATCTGTTACATGATGAAGCTTCACTGGTGAAATTGAAAGATTGCATTTGTATTCTCTCTCCCCCATTCCACTATGTTCCAGACCTTAGGTGTAGAGGTGTGCACTGAAGGATGGGTATATCACAGATACTATCCTCTGTGTGTGACCAATGTAGAACACTGTTAGTCTCCATCTGTTGCAAAAGAAGCTTATTGAGTGGTGAGAGGCGTACTTTTTTGTATATATAAGAATAGAATAAATATTTAAGTATAGTAAGAAATTATGCTGGGGGCGTGGTGGTACACACCTTTAATCCTAGCCTTGGGAGCAGAGGCAGGTGGATCCTGTGAGTTCAAGGGCCAGCCTGGTCTACAGAGTGAATTTTTAGGCCAGCTGGGGCACAGGGAGACCTTGTCTCAAAAACACCAAAAAATACATTGGTTAGGGAATTCACAACAAAATAGGTTCTCCTTCTAGATCTATACCTCTCCAGCCATGTGTATTTGGATTTGTTCACAAATCACACATGACTACACTTCCTATTGAGTGGGCCTTAGGTACAATTATTTGGTGATTTTGCAAGATAGAGTGTCATGACTGACCAATAAGAGTAGCCCCCCTGGGAAAGTTATTGTGTTTATAGGTTTACCTCTGCTAAGACAATTGATTTTGTTTCTCCCTCGTAGCTTGCCATAGTATTCTCTGATACTTGAGAGCCAGTCTTTAGGATGGAGGCTTCCAGGTAAGTTCCAGCTTCAATTGCTCCAAGTCCTGCATCTGAAGTACGTCCTTTCTTCAGCAATAGTGTCTACACTTCAAGTGTCTTGGAGGCAATCAAGGGCTGTGACAATAGCCCCATGTTGTTTCTAAGAGTCTCTTGGACTATACCCTGGCCAATAATTTGAAGGATGGTTTCTGCCCTCGAATTGTGTTTTTTGAGAAACAACACACACACACACACACACACACAGCACCACACACACACTCAAAAGATTTGATTTGCATTTTCCTAAATTAATAAGGATTGTGAATGATTTTTAAGGTATTCTTAGATATTTTATATTTTATTTCAATTTTTTTTCAGATAAATAGCCCATTTTTTTAATTGTGTAATTTGTTTTCTTTGACACATGGATTTGATTCTTTGTATATTCTGGATATATATCCTCTTAAGATATTAAATCCAATTAGGAGCTTTGGTTTGTTTGGTTACTCATGTAACTTCATGCCAGATTGCATGATTGGGCATATCTTGCCAGGCCACTTGTCATGGTACAGCCCAAGATTCACAGTTGGGCAAGGTTATGATAGAACTTTCCTTCCAGTAGACTGCAATACCATCCTTCTAGCAAGATGATATCTAGTCAGTGGAGATGAAATCCTGAAGTCAGTAACAGCTTGATTCTCTTTGTTCTACAATTCTTGTATGTAGTGACTTTAGCAACAGGGCCTTATGGTGATGTTTTGATAGATAACCAAGAACAAGGGCAACAGCTAGTATTTTTTGATGGTCTACAGGACATCTGGACAAGATATTCAAAAGAGAAAGTTCATTGCTGCCATAGGCTTTTTCTTTGCAAGCTTTGTTATTCTACTGAGGGCAAAGTATCTTCGGTTGTATGCTAGCTATTTTAATCTCTTTTATTTATTTTATTTTATCAATATTTTTTTTTTGTCTTTTCGAGACAGAGTCTCCTGTAGCCCCACTGTCCTGAAACTCACTGTAGATCAGACTGGCTTGAACTCACAAAGATCCGCCTGCCTCTGCCTCTGCCTCCAAGTGCTAGATTAAAGGCGTGCCCACCACGCCCGCTTATCTCTTTTTTTATTTTGTATATGTATATACTTTAAAAGAATTTTTAAATGGTATTTTTCCATATGACTTTCTAAAGACCTTAGTGTTAGGTACCCTTCCCATAGTTTCTCATGCACTGCCCTCCATTCCCCACCTCATTTAACCCTTACCACTCCGTTATGGAACCCCCCCTTTATATCTACATTCTAGTTCTCCCCTTCCAGGAAGAATCTCCCATGGATGTGTACTAGTTGCCTGACCTCTACAGAATTTTCTGATTAAAAAGCATGCAATACAAGGGATTCAAATGTCCCATCCAATTAAGAGAGAACATGTACATTTGTCTTTCTGTGTCTGAGTTACCTCACAAAAGATGACTGCTTCCAGGTCTATCCATTTACCTGGAAATCTCATTTTTTTGAGCTTTCTGAATAATGTGGCATGTGGTAAATAGTACCTGGTTATTGTAAATAGAGCATAGATGAGCACAAATGAACAGGTATCTCTATAGTGGATATATATACTAGAGTCCTTTGGTTATATGCCCAAGAGTGGTATGGCTGAATCATGTGGTTGATATGTGTGCAGCTTTGTGAGGAATGTCCATTGCTTTTCATACTAGCTGCACCAGTTTGCACTCCCATAAGCAGTGTATAATTGTTACCCCTTTCCCCACATTCTTGCAAGAGATGATTCTTTTTTGGATCTAAGCATATGAGTAAGATGTAATTGCAAAGTGGTTAATTGCTTTTTCTGATGCTAATGATGTTGAACAATTAAAAATTTGTTAGACGTATGCATTTTATCTTTTGGACAACATAATTTCTTACTATATCTCAAATACTACTCAATTTACGAGAGTGGGAGTCTCACACATCACAAAGAAGCAGCCTTTTTGGCACAGATGAAGACTATACAAAGTTACTGGTAAAATGAGTGGATAAATGACTGTGGGATGCCTAGCCAAGGAATAGCCTTTACAACTCCAACACTTTACTAAGGTTTGGGAACATAGAACGGGAATTCTGCATGCTGTTCACGGTTGTGAGTTCATATGATACATGAGCAGCTCTTTGGAAAGCATTGTTCCTTGTGGTATCCACACCCTGGCTCTTACATCTTTCCCAATCTTCTCACTCCCTGTTCTCCAATGATTCTGAGCCTTTAGAGGCAGAAGATTGATATAGGTGTGTTATTCAGGGATATGCATTCTGAAACCTATTATTCTAGGCATGTTGGCAAGTTATGGGTCCTCCTGGTTAATCAACTCTGTTGAGCCAGGTTGTGGATAACCACAAGGAAACATATGTTTCCAAAAGCTGCTCAGTTACTCATATGAACTCACAACAACGTTGACAGCATGCAGAATTCCCATGCTATGTCCCCAAGCCTTAGTAAAGAGTTGGGATTGAAAAGGTATTCCTTAGGGCTAGGCATCCACAGTCATTTATAAAGGAAGGTGTCTGTGAGAGTTGAGAGATGCATTAATCTATGGGTATAGCAATAAATAATAAGAGTCAGTTTAATACCATAACTATTTTTGAGAAAACTAGTATTAGTTCTCCCTTATGTCCTGTGGCCTATATAGCCTCAAATTCCCAGCTTGTTATCCATATTAGCTATTGGCTCCATCCTAAAGTGGACTTAAATCCAATTAAAGAGTGTTGGTTACTCTCATAACATTTGTAACTACTAGGGCACAATTTGGCATATCTTTTTAGGCCAATCATTATTGTGGTTCACAGTATTCCACAGCTGGGTAAGGTGATGCTTATTTTTTCTTCCAGTAACATGCACAGCACCTTCTACACTACAAACAATAGCCAGTAGAGATGAGTCTGAATGTAGCACCAGCCTGATTTCTCTTAATTGTTCTTTCTGCTCATGTATGTAGTTACTCAGCAATGGGGTCTCCCATCAGTTCTTGTGGGTAATCACAAGCAGGGCGATGAGCAGTATTGTTTGAGGATCTTTGAGACCTTTAGTTAACAGCTTCTACAGGGGGAGTACATTGCTGCTCATTGAGAGTTGTTTTTTCTGTTTGTTTTTTTTTTTTTTTTTGTTTTTTTTTTTTATGGATGCTTTGTGTATTTCATACAATCATATTTCCAATCAGTCAGGCAATATATCCCCTCCCCTATCCTCCCCACCCCACCCCATACCCATCCCAGATCATAATTCTGCCATAAGTTTTCTGCATCTTCTCGCTTTTTTGTTTGTTTGTTTATTTTTTAACAATAAGTGATAATTTGTGAGTACAAGCGTCCTTCATGTAAAACCATTTGCAACCAGTTTTGCCCAAAACCAACACAGCTCATGGGTCACACCATCCACCAGGGGGGGCTTGTATGTTCAATCAAGGTTGATCAAATGATTGTCCAGTCCTATATTGTTGTGGTTTCACCATCACCCCAATCGCAGCCCTATAATCTAACAACGCCCTCTTCCCAGATTGTTTCCTGGGCTTAAAAAGGGGCACAGGTGGATGAGAAAGCAAAACACTCTACTTTCTCGGAGCTGATGTCTTGTCTCTAGTAAATTCTGGATGTTTTCTTTCAAGGGCTGCCAGCTTGTCCAGGCATAAACCTTTTGATCCTGCTAATAGAAGCACATGCAATTAGATATGTTAGGTATTTAAACAAGATAATAGATATAGCCTTTCATCCTACTAATGAAGCACACGCAATTAGATATATAGGTATTTAAACAGTACTAAGTGTTATGGTAGGTTTACTTGGTATAGACACAGATGTTTGGATGGTATGTTAATTCATGAATTACATTTTCTGATATACATGGGAAGATGTATGGAGACCGCACTTGCAAGTATACAGATGGTCTCTGGAATGCCAGAGGATGTTACCAAAGGCCATAAAACCAATAAGCAAATAGAGGTCTCCTTGAGTCAAGCAAGACTCCTCCGTCACACCAGCTACACCTCATTTGCCTGGAAACACTGTGTCAGCATTGGCAGTCATATGTCTGTATATATCCCAAATCTAATTGGCTATTAGCTCTCTCCTTGGAGAGAATAACCACGGCTGATGCCACAAGCTTACATCCTTATGGTTAATTAATGGAGATGTTATAAACCACACGAAGACCCGCCATACTTAACAGAGAGTTTTTTTTTTTCATTAGCTATACTGTCTAGAAAAGGCAATGTCCTTTACTATAAGATATACCCTATTACTTTTTTTAATTATATATATATATATATATAATATATATATATATAATAGGCACCACCTATCGGTCATCCACCGCTATAGAGCTGAAAAAAAAAGTCTGAAGTGCAATAGCCTTTTGACAGTCTCTAGAGCATCCCTCTGATTGGGTGATGATACCTAGGAAATGTGGGAAGTAGGAACACAGTCCTCTCTACCTTACTCAGTGCTGTGGTTTCTTCTCAAACTCCTCAAAGAACTGACATACCCTCTTCCCTGTTCCCCCCACAGGATGCAAGCATGTCCCCCAACCAGGGAGCATGAGTTGAGCAGAATCAAAGGATTCAGGGACGCCACCCAGCCCACATATTGTTAAGTTCACTGTTGCACACAGAGGACCCTAGAACCGGGGTAAAAAAAATGAAAAAAGTGATAAAGCATCTGAAAAACACTTTTACAGTATAAGCTCAATATCAGCAAAGTCTTTAAAGATAAAGATTCATAAGTTCAAAATATTACCTTTCCCTGCCCCAAGCATGTGATCTAGGACTTCCATTTTTAAGGACCCAGACACAAGCAGACTCCATCTGTTTTTCCATTGCCCTTTTTCTGTTTATTAGACATTTATCCTATATAGCATTTTGGTTTTTTAATAAATTTTATTATTTTAAAAAAATATTTTATTACTCACATAAAAGAAACTGGTACTATGATCCACAAATGAGGGAGAGCATCATTGCTTGCTTTTCTGAGTTCGTGTCACTTCACTCAGTATAACAATTTCTACTTTCATCCATTTACCTGCAAGTTTAATAATTTCATCTTTACTTACTGCTGAATAGAATGCCATTGTGTAGATGTACCACATTTTTGTTATCCACACATCAGTTGAGGGGATTTTCATTTGTTTCCATTTCTTAACTCTTGTGAAGAGAACAGCAATAAATATGGATTTAAAGGTATTGTTAGGTTTGAAAAAAAAACAGAAAAAAAAACTCTCAATGACAGCAATGTACTCCCCCTGTAGAAGCTGTTAACTAAAGGTCTCAAAGATCCTCAAACAATACTGCTCATCGCCCTGACTTGTGATTACCCACAAGAACTGATGGGAAGACCCCATTGCTGAAGTAACTACATACATGAGCAGAAGAACAAATAAAGAGAAATCAAGCTAGTGCTGACTTCAGAGCCTCATCTCTACTGGCTATTGTTTGTAGTGATAGAAGGTGCTGTGCATGTTACTGGAAGAAAAAAATAAGCATCAACCTTACCCAGCTGTGAATACTGTGAACCACAATAATGATTGGCCTAAAAAGATATGCCAAATGGTGCCATAGTTGCACAAATGTTATGAGAGTAACCAACCACTCTTTACTTGGATTTAAGGTCCACTTCCTAGGATGGAGCCAATAGCTAATATGGATAACAAGCTGAGGAATTTGAGGCTATATAGGCCACAGGACATAAGAGAGAACCTATTACTAGTTTTCTAATAAATAGTTATGGTATTAAACTGACTCTTAATTATTTATTGCTATACCCATAGATTAATGCATCTCTCAACTCTCATCAGACACCTTCCTTTATAAATGACTGTGGGATGCCTAGCCCTAAGGAATACCTTTTCAATCCAAACTCTTTACTAAGGCTTGGGGACATAGCATGGGACTTCTGCATGCTGTCAACGTTGTTGTGAGTTCATATGAGTAACTGAGCAGCTCTTTGGAAAGAATTGTTTCCTTGTGGTTATCCACAACCTCTGGCTCAACAGATGGTGATTAACCAGGAGACCCATAACTTGCCAACATGCCTAGAATAATAGGTTTCAGAATGCATATCCCTGAATAACACACCTATATCAATCTTCTGCCTCTAAAGGCTCAGGAATCATTGGAGAACAGGGAGTGAGAAGATTGGGAAAGATTGTAAGAGCCAGAGGTTGTGGATAACCACAAGGAAACAATGCTTTCCAAAGAGCTGCTCAGTTACTCATATGAACTCACAACAACGTTGACAGCATGCAGAATTCCCGTGCTATGTTCCCAAACCTTAGTAAAGTGTTTGGATTGTAAAGGTATTCCTTAGGGCTAGGCATCCCACAGTCATTTATTCTCTACATTTTTACCAGTAACTTTGTAATAGTCTTCATCTGTGCCAAAAAGCTGCTTCTTTGTGAGTGGTGAGAACTACACTCCTCTGTAAATATGAGTATGTATTGAGATAATAGTAAGAAATTATGTTGTCCAAAAGATAAAATGCATACGTCTAAAAATTTTTTTAATTTGTTCAACATCATTAGCCATCAGAAAAATGCAAATTAAAACCACTTGCAATTACATCTTACTCCATAATGCTTTAGATCCAAAAAAGAATCATCTCTTGGCAAGAATGTGGGGAAAGGGGAACAATTATACACTGCTTATGGGAGTGCAAACTGGTGCAGCTAGTATGAAAAGCAATGGACATTCCTCACAAAGCTGCACACATATCAACCACATGATACAGCCATACCACTCTTGGGCATATAACCAAAGGACTCTAGATATATATATCCACTATAGAGATACCTGTTCATTTGTGCTCATCTATGCTCTATTTACAATAACCAGGATACTATTTACACAATGCAACATTATTCAGAAAGCTCAACAAATTATGAGATTTCCAGGTAAATGGATAGACCTGGAAGCAGTCATCTTGTGTGAGGTAACTCAGACACAGAAAGACAAATGTCACATGTTCTCTCTTAATTGGATGGGACATTTGAATCCCTTGATATGCATGCTTTTTAATCAGAAATTCTGTAGAGGTCAGGAAACTAGTACACATCCATGGGAAGATTCTTCCTGGAAGGGGAACTAGAATGTAGATATAAAGGGGGGGTTCCATAACGGAGTGGTAAGGGTTAAATGAGGTGGGGAATTGGAGGTCAGTGCATGTAGAAACTATGGGAAGGGTACCTAACACTAAAGGTCTTTAGAAAAAGTCATATGGAAACTTACCATTATAAAATCTTCTTAAAGTATATACATATACAAAATAAAAAAGAGATTAAGCCGGGCGTGGTGGCGCACGCCTTTAATCCTAGCACTTGGGAGGCAGAGGCAGAGGCAGGCAGATCTTTGTGAGTTCAAGACCAGTCTGATCTACACAGTGAGTTCCAGGACAGCTGGGGCTACAGGGAGACTCTGTCTCGAAAAGACAAAAAAAAAATAATGATAAAATAAAATAAATAAAAAGAGATTAAAATGAGCTAGCATACAACAGAGATACTTTGCCCCTAGTAGAATACATAAGCTTGCAAAGAAAAAGCCTATGGCAGCAATGAACTTTCTCTTTTGAATATCTTGTCCAGATGTCCTGTAGACCATCAAAAAATACTAGCTGTTGCCCTTGTTCTTGGTTATCTATCAAAACATCACAATAAGGCCCTATAGCTAAAGTCACTACATACAAGAATTGTAGAACAAAGAGAAATCAAGCTGGTACTGACTTCAGGATTTCATCTCCACTGACTAGATATCATCTTGCTAGAAGATGGTATGCAGTCTACTGGAAGAGAAAAGTAATCATTAACCTTGCCCAACTGTGAATCTTGAGAGCTACAATGACAAGTGGCCTGGCAAGATATGCCAAATCATGCAATACTGGCATGAATGTTACATGAGTAACCAAACAAACCAAAGCTCCTAATTGGATTTAATATCTGATAGAGGATTAATATCCAGAATATACAAAGAACTCAAAATCATGTGATCAAGAAAACAAATTACACAATTAAAAAAATGGGCTATTTATCTGAAAAAAAATAGAATAAAAATAAAAATATCTAAGAAATACCTTAAAAATCATTCACAATCCTTATTAATTAGGAAAATGCAAATCAAATCTTTCTGAGTGTGTGTGTGTGTGTGTGTGTGTGTGTGTGTGTGTGTGTGTTTCTCAAAAAACACAATTCGAGGCAGAAACCATCCTTCAAATTATTGGCCAGGGTAGTCCAAGAGACTCTTAGAAACAACATGGGCTATTGTCACAGCCCTTGATTGCCTCCAAGAACTTGAAGTGTAGACACTATTGCTGAAGAAAGGACGTACTTCAGATGCAGGACTTGGAGCAATTGAGCTGGAACTGACCTGGAAGCCTCCTTCCTAAAGACTGGCTCTCATAGTATCAGAGAATACTATGCAAGCTACCGAGGGAGAAAACAAATCAATTGTCTTATGCAGAGGTAAAACCTAATAAACACAATAACTTTCCCAGGGGACTATCTTTATTGGTCCAGTCATGACACTCCTATCTTGCAGAAAATCACCAAATAATTGTACCTAAGGCCCACTCAATAGGAAGGTAGTCATGTGTGATATTGTGAATATATCCAAATACACATGGCTGGAGAGGTTATAGATCCTAGAAGAGAACCTATTTTGTGATATCCCTAGACCAATGTAATTTTTTGGTGTTTTTGAGACAAGGTCTCCCTGTAGCCCCAGCTGGCCTAAAATTCACTCTGTAGACCAGGCTGGCCTTGAACTCACAGAGATCCACCTGCCTCTGCTTCCCAAGTGCTAGGATTAAAGGTGTGTACCACCACGCCCAGCATAATTTCTTACTATACTATAAATATTTATTCTATTCTTATATATACAAAAAAGTACGCCTCTCACCACTCAATAAGTTTCTTTTTGCAACAGATGGAGACTAACAGTGTTCTACAATTGGTCAAACACAGAGGATAAGTATCTGTGAGATACCCATCCTACAGTGCAACCTCTACAACTAAGTCTCAAGGAACATAGTGGAATGGGGGCAGAGAGAATACAAATGCATCTTTCAATTTTCACCAGTGAAGCTTCATCATGAAACAGATGGTGGTTAACTCAGTTAGCTACAACTTACCAAAGTGCAGAGAAACAAAGAACACAGAGTTCTTGTCCCTGGATAGGACACCTATATCAATCCTTTGGTACCCAAGGCTCAGGGACCATTGTGGAAGATGGAGCAGAAAAACTACAAAAATCAGGGGTGGTGATGACCACAAGGATACTGTTTTCCAGGCAACTAAGAAGTCACTCATATGAAATTACAGCAATGGTCACAGCATGCACACGACCAATGCAAACTCAAACCAAACAAAAACCTAGCAGAGAACTGAGGAAATGGGGAAGAAACCCAAACTTAGCTGATTAACTACTGGCAACTGATGACTATTAGTAGAGGGTGGTTGGTTTACTTTCAGAGACTGATGCTAAGTAAGTTGACTAGTTTCCAGTGGATATACTCACATCAAGGAACTTTTGGGGACACAAACATGGCTCAATAAGTCTTAGCATATATGACATGAAATCTAGTGTGGTCTATGTAGGCTTTGAACAGGGAGGGAGTCTAAATATCATCAACATGTATCATATGAAAAACCCAAAAATTCAATTAAAAAAGTTATAGAGGGAGTGGAGTAGGACAGGAGCTAATATAGCTCAAAATAATATGGGCTATGTATGACAAACCCAGAGACAACACCATTTATAATGGAAAATTTTTTGAACCATTCCCATTGAAATCAGGAAAGAGACAAAGCTATCCAATATCCCCACTCCTTTTCAATACAATTCTTGTATCTTAGCTAGACCAATAAGACAAAAGAAATATCTAAAAGGATACAAATAGGAAGTCAAATCAACTGTATTTAAAGATGATGTGACATTCCAAAGAGTCCACAGTAAAATTTCTAGAAATGATCAACACTTTCAGCAAAGTGGCAAGGTACAAAATCAACCTATAAAATCATTAGCTTTCTAATACCCATATAAAAGAGCTGAAAAACACAATTAACAAATCTCGTGGAAGATTATTTTTACCTAAGGCAAAGTAGTACTCATTCTTTTTGGTATGTATGATACGTGAGGATGTGGTACCCTGAAAATGATGGTCTTATCAAAAGCATTTTACATGTTCAACACAATCCAAATAAAAATCCCCATGATATTCTGCATGTATAAATTTTTAAATCCTAAAATGCTTATGAAAATACAAAAGACTGAGGATAACCAAAGCAATTCTGAGCAAAAACAACAATGCTGAAGGAATTACCATACCATATTTTAAAGTATATTTACAGAGCTGTAGTAATAAAAACAGCATTGTACTACAACGAACACAGAAGGCATGTAGATCAATTGAACAAAATAGAAGGCTCAAACATGAGTACACAAAACTGTAGCCACCTGATGCCAAAAAATTCACAGTAGAGGAAATACAGCATCTTCAACAATTGGTGCTGGGAAAACTGGATGTCCACATGTGAAAAAGTGAAATTAGAACTATATCTATCACTGCACAAAAATTAACTCCAAATGAATCAAAGACCTCAATGTGAAACCTAAAATGCAGAAACTGTTAGAAGACAACATAAGCAGTACCCTACAATATGCAACTGTAGGAAAGGAATTTCTAAATCGGACTCCATTCACTCGGGATTTAAGACCAACAACTGATGAATGGTAGTTTCTTAAACTTAAAAGCCTCTGTACAACAAAGGAAATCATAAATCGAGTGATGAGGAAGCCCACACAGTTGGAGAACATTTTTTCCAGCTATATATATGATAGAGGATTTATATCAAGAGTATCCCAAAACAACTCAAAAACACAAGGAATCAAGAAAACATGATCCAATTAAAAAATGTGCAACATATCTGACCAGAGAGTTCTCAAAAGAATAAATAAAAATGACTATGAAATAACTTTAAAAGTGTTCAACATCCTTAGCAATTAGGGAAATGCAAGGCAAAAATACATTAAGAGTTTATCTTACCTCAGATTGGCTAAGATCCAGAAAGCAACCAGTAACTAACTAATGTTGGTATTGATGTGGAGGAAGAGAACACTCCTTCACTGTTGGTGAAATTGAAAACTGGTGTAACTGCTATGGAAATCAGTAGGGAAAATTCTCAAGGACTAAAAATAACTGCCACCCTTGGCATATATCCAGAGGAGTTGATATCCTACTACAGACATACTTGTTCGCTCATGTTTATTGTTGCTCTTTTCATAATAACTAAGAAATGGGAACCAGTTAAATATCCCTCAACTGATGAATGGATAACGAAATGGTAGTACATTATCACAATGGAGATCTATTGGGTTGTAAAAAAATTAAATTACATAATTTGTAGGTAAATATATGGAACTGGATTACACTATGAATGAAATAACACAGAATCAGAAAAACAAATGTTGCAATTTCTCTCTCATTTGTAGATCTTCAGATGTATTTATTCTGAAGTACCTGTGAGAGCCAAGAAGTAGATGGTGAGAGGGTAACTCTGGAGAGGGAAACAGTAGGACACAGACACTATCAAAGGGGAAATGGGACATGTGGAGGAAACTTTCCTTCAAGTTGTTGCTCAGGGTAATCCAAGAGACTCCCAAAATAATAAATGCTATCGTCATACCTTTGTTTGCCTCCCAGACTTTGAAAGGTAAGACTCTATTGGTGAAGACACCACATACTTCAGACACAGAACTTGGAGTGATTGAGCTGTAACTGACCTGGAAACTCCTTCATCAAGTCTAGAGCTCATAGTATCAAAAGGTGCTATGCAAGTTGCCAAGTGAAGTAAGTTCAATTGTCTCAGATAGTTATAAAGCCTATGAATAAAATTTGCCACCCAACCCAGCCATACCACTCCTAGGCATGTACCCTCAAGACTCACCCCACTGCAGAGATACAAGCACAGCCATGTTTATTTCAGCTCTCTTCACAATAGCAAGGAGCTGGAACCAACCCAAATGCCCCTCAACTGATGAGTGGATAGAGAAAATGTGGTACATCTACACAATGGAGTTCTATGCAGCAGTAAAGAAAGACAACATCATGAGCTTTACAGGAAAATGGCTGAAGCTAGAGGACATCATGCTGAGTGAAGTAACACAGTCCCAGAAAAACAAACGACGAATGGTATCCCTCATCTGTGGATGCTAGTGCCAATTACCTAGTTGTAAGTATTTCTTGTGCACAGCCCCTTGAGCTTTTGTCCAAAGCAGTTGGGAGTGATGCATATTGGAAACAACAACAACAACAACAACAGAAAGGGCTGCATCAAAGACCTGACTGAAACAGTGAACTTCTGCTCAAAACAGTCAACTTCCACATGGAGAATATTGAGAAAGACTGAGAAAGAGATGAAAAGCATGTTTGGCAGAACGCATGAGCTCTGGTGGGGTGGGAGGATGTGGGGGACACGGGTCTAGATTTGATAAAATATATATATATAAATTAATTAATTAAAAAAAATAAAAAATAAACCCTATGAATCACAGCAATTACCAGTCCAGCAAAATATCTCTATTTGTGCAAGAGTAACTGCTAATTGAAATCAAGGCCAACTCAATAGGAGAGAATCCGTGCACAGTACTATAAACGTATCCAACGACACATGGTTGAAGAGATCATAGACTCCAGAAAGGAACCTACTACTAGTACTTTCCTGGACCAATGTGTAATAAACTTGTTGCTGTATTCTAAATATTTATCCTTATATTCACAGACAAATATAGCTCACAACACTCATCAAAGCAGCTTCTTATTACAACAGATGGTGACTTTTACAAAGTTCCACAATTGGTCAATCTACAGACAATATGAGATTCTGTACTGCCCAGCCCCAAGTCGCATCTACAATGTAACTCATACACATATGTCTCAGGAACATAATAGAAGAGAGGGCAGAAATATTGTAAGATCCAGAGCAACAAGATGCCTACTGATAGGTAGTGCACTCTAGACGTGGCAGGGAAGCTGAACCCAAGAAATCTGAACAATATGGTTGCTTAACAAGACCTGCATGCACAATGACAATACCAGTTGCATGCTAATGTGGATGGGAGAAATTTCACAGAGCCCCACCCTAGATCAAGAACTAATCAATGGCTGGTGAGGGAAAAAAGAATCTGTTTTCTCCAGGGACAGTCTCCTTGGTGGGGTTCCTAATCCCACACAGTTGGTTAACCTTAAGCATATACCCCTTATGTAAATATACAGAGATAGAGGTAGAGAGAAGAGGTCTGGAAATTGTGAGGGAGTGGGGAGGACATGGGAGTTGGAATAGAGTGTCAGAGGGATAGAAATGATGCAAATACAATACTCATGTAGGAAATTCTCAAAAAATAATTTCCAAAGCTCAAGCTGGGGCTATAGCTCATTGGTAGAGTACTTGCTAAGTATGTAAGAAGCCATGGATTCCATCCTTCATACACTAAAATAATAATAATGACTACAAGCTCGCCTATATATTAGGAAGTTGAGATATGACTTTAATCTAGGATGCCTAATTTTGCAGAAATGGGTAGCAGAGCCCAACCATGGTGGAGGAAATATTGGCAGCAGATGGTCAAGTGAGGAAGACCTGGCTTTCTCTAGAAAAGAGACTCTGGATAAGCTGACTAGAGCTCAGGGGATGGACTGGCACTGAAGAATGGGTGGGGGGAGAGTAATTTGACACAATGGACTCTAATACAAATGACAGAAGGTGTGAACTCCGGGGGGTGCTGTGGGAAGGTGCCAAGGGAGAAGCGAGTATAATGGCAATTAAGATTGACTGAAAAATTATGTATGAAACACATAGAAATTCAATGAAATAAGTCCACAATCATGTTATATGCTGCCTCTTTAATCAGGCTGTGACCAAACCCATAATCAATCATTTTATGCACTAAGTTCTAGAGGCAAGAATTGAAACCTGACAATCATGTAAGCACCGGCAGATAGTCAGATCTTTTGGTCACTAGATGCCCCCAAAAGTCTTTATATGTGAGAAACATTTCCCAAGATTTTGAGTATGAACTGTCCAAGATTTTATCCTTCAAGCAAGACTGTCCTACATCGGGTTGAAGGCAGTTCACAAATGGTTTCACATTCAGTCTTTCATTTAATCTTTCCACTACTATCATAAGCCATTATCACTCCCACTTTTACAGGGGAAGAAATTAGGACTCAAAAGGTGATGCAACTTATTCGAGGTCCACAAAATAAATGAGAAAGCTACAACATGAACCTAAGTCTTTGGTCTCATCAGTCCGACTCTAGTTTATTAATACATATTAATGTAAATGCCATGTGAAATAAAACTTCCAATTCTCACAAAGTATCTTTGAATAAAAAGACAGTCACTGTCATTTGAAAATCATTCTTTTCTTCCTGTTATATAGAAAATTCACTATCACATGAAGGAGATGGCAAAGTGCCCACCCACCAGTTTAGGATAAGCTGATGACCAATAATCAATTTAGGCTCCACTTCGGGAAGGTCTAATGATAGGGGACAACGTTCTGAACATGCAGGTCTAGTTCCTGAGCAGAGTGGTCAATCAATTGTCCCCTACTCATAGCTCAAAGGGTCATGAGGCCAGCTTCCAAATACCAGGACACCTGGCAGCCCACATTAAACTAGCAGCATTTAAAACAACAAATGAGATTATAAGAGCAATCTCCTAGTTTCAGGAAATGAGGGTGTAAAGTGAACTATAGACTGCCGGGAAAGGGTTGAGAGGAAAACTGCCAGGCAAGGTGGAGGAAAATGAGGCAAAAGCCCAGAAGATGGTCTAGTGGAAAGATACCCTTGGGGAGGCATCGTGCACATAGACCTTTATAAGAAAAGGAAGGTGAGGCTTCACTTGCTAGAAGACATAAGATTTCATATCCTTTCTACCTCAAGCTCATTGGGGCTAAATCCATAGGTGAGAGATTCAAGCAGGCAGAAATTGAAAGAGCTTTAATTAGGCAGAAAGAATGCTCAGTAAGTAGTTCCTTGACAAGAGGAAAATAGCTTGGCTTTCCTGTAGAGTTTGAAAGAATGAAACAGTACAATTCAAAAACCTATAATATAGGTTTCGCTCCTATAATATACACTCATCTCTAAGAATCAACACACTCACTTTTAAAATGTCTCTCCATTGCCTCTTGTGACTGCTACTTTTCAAGAAATGCAAACTAGTGTTTCAGGGCAAAGCAATTGGGAGTGAATGTTGAAGGCCTTCTGTTCCAGAGCTTGACAAGTCCCAGCAAACTCCCTGAGATCTTTAGTGGCATGAGCTTTCTTGCCCAGCCCAGCCTAGGCTGGATTATGAAGCATTCATCTTTGGAGAATATTGGTTTATCTTGCTAAATACTAGGGAATCTGTCAGCCAGAGTTATTTTCCAGGTACAGTGTGGTGGCTTGGTTATTTTGTGGATAGCTGGGCCAGTCTGAGAGAATGAGTCTAAAACCATTTCTTCCTCATAAGACCATTGTTCAAATTCCATTTTCATTGATTGTTTTCTCAAACTCCAGAGTAAACTACATTTTATTAACTTTAGTATTCTATCTATATTTAATCATTGTTCTTGCTTTGAGAGTGGAGGAAGTACGAGTTACTGTTTTTACTCACAAAATCTTTAAGGGTTTGTTCTGATCACTTTGCATTCAAACTGCTCACTGTTCACCACTGAGCTATGTTGACCATAAAAGTTCAATGTGGAAATATCTGGGGACTATATTTTGAAGTACTTCTTAGAACTCTGAGCATGTTCTAAGAGATGTCCCCAAATTAATCTCTGAACTATTCTCCAATCCCATTTTGCAACCTAAAGATAATATTGATGGTTAACATGATTTAATCACATCATGTAATATTCTTAAACACTTATCACCCTGTAGAGAACTAAAACAGTTTGGAGAAATGTTACTACATCCTTGGTGGGATCTTCAATCATAACCAAAACTTTCTGTGTGAGAAGCCAGTGTGAACTCATATAAATTGTGACCATGGAGCATATTATTTCTATAGTTCAACTTTTGAGTGAGGTACAAAAATAAAAGCCTTTGATAATTTAATGCTAAAACCATAAGGAGGAGAGAGGATGAACTTTTAATAGCACATGCTTAAAACTTAGACATATCTGGACCCAAGTTCTGTCATTTCTAATTTGCTACTTTGAGCAAATTTTGTCACCTCTCCTCGTCTCGGCTCCTCATCTATGAATTAGGAAGAACAAAAACAACAACAACAACAAAAATCACCAACTTCATAATGTCATAAGAATGGAAAGAGAATAAACATAAAAGAATCAGAGAAAATATATGATATGTTGTTTATGCTCAGTCACTGGGCATTGCTGAGATGTTAGTAATAGCTGAATTCTAGACCCTGCAATAGTTGATTGCCCATCCTCTATTCCAGTCAATTTTAACTATTAGTTGGATTCATCCACTGAGTAGCTTACTTTCACTGTCTTAATTCCTCTAGCTCAGTCTTGACATCCACTTAATGAACTAGGTGTGAATACAGACACTAATCCTTGTGGTTTTGTAAACAAAGATCAGGTTTTGAATTGTGGCTCCTCCATTTAATAGCCATGTGATCTTGAATAAACTATAATACTGCTAAACTACAGAGCATCAACTTCTACATCCGTGATAAAAATATAATTCCTGTTTTGTTGTACTCTTGCAAAGATTTAAAGGCATTACATATATAAAGTTCTTCATATATAACAGATGTTAAAAAGTTGACAACTTCCTTCACTCTTTTTTATTTTATAAGAAAAGGACAAAAGAATGAGTTTTAAAACTTAAAGCAAAATTTTTGGAAGAAATAGAGCAGAAAAAATTAAAAGTCATGCCATCCTGGAAGTAGTGGACAAAATAAAATGAGATTCTTATCTCAGTTATTTCCTGTATTACTCTGGACATTGCAGCTAAATCACTGAGAGATAACAACAAATGAACCCTAAACTCAACAGACAGGAAGAAATAACAAAAATCAAAGCAGAAATCAATGAAATAGAAACGAAGAAAGCAAAACATAAAATCAATCATTCCAAAAGCTGGTTCTTGGAAAAAATAAACAAAATAGACAGACCTCTAGCCCTGTTAACCAAAAAAAAGAGAGAGAGAGAGCAACTCCAAATCAATAGTATTTGTGGTGAAAGAGGAAACATCACAACAGACAAAGAAAAGATACAGACAATCATAAGGGAATACTTCAAAAATCTATACTCCACTAAATTTGAAAACCTAAGAGAAATGGATGAATATATGAAAGACTGGGAACCAACAAATCTTAACCAAGAAGAGATTGACAGTTTAAACAGACCCATAATATTTGAGGAAATTGAAGTTATAATTAAAAACCTCCCAACTAATAAAAACCCCAGTCCGGATGGTTTTACAGCAGAATTCTATAAAAAATTTAAAGAGGTCCTACAACCATTGCTACTCAAACTGTTTAGAAGGATACAAACAGAGTGAATTCTCCCAAACTTGTTCTATGAATCCAGAATCACTCTAATACCAAAACCAGGCAAAGATGCAAGCAAAAAAGAATGCTATAGACCCATCTCACTAATGAACATAGATGCAAAAATTCTCAATGAAATACTTGCAAATCACATACAGACCCATATCAAAAGATCATCCATCATGACCAAGTTGGATTCATACCAGAGAGGCAGGGATGGTTCAACATACGTAAATCAATATATATCATAAAACACATAAATAGACTGAAAGACAAAAACCACACGATCATCTCAATTGATACAGAAAAAGCCTTTGACAAGCTCCAGCATCCCTTCATGTTTAAAGTCCTAGAGAAGAGGACTGAAAGGAACATTCCTCAACATGGTCAAAGCCATATATAGCAAACCCACTGCCAACATCATCCTTAATGGAGAAAAATAGGAACCATTTCCCTTAAAGCCGGGAACCCAGCAAGGCTGCCCCCTATCACCACTCCTCTTCAACATAGTGCTCTAAACACTTGCTAGGGCAATAAGACAAGAGAAGGAAATTAAAGGAGTATTAATCGGAAAAGAAGAAGTTAAGCAATCCCTTTTTGCAGATGATATGATAGTTTACCTAAGGGATTCTAAAAACTCCACCAGAAAACTTCTAGAAATGATTAAGAGTTTTAATAAAGTGTTGGGCTACAAAATTAACCTAGAAAAATCAGTAGCCTTTCTTTACACCAACAATAAACAAGTGGAGAAGGAATACAAAACCTTCCCACTCACAATAACCTCAAAAATAATAAGATACCTGGGAACAAACCTAACCAAAGATACCAAAGATCTCTACAACAAAATTTTAAATCCCTGAAGAAGGAGATTGAAAATGACATCAAAAGATGGAAAGACCTCACATTCTCATGGATTAGGAAAATTAATATAGTAAAAATGTCCAAACTGATATACAGATTCAACACAATCCCAATCAAAATGCTTATGAGCTTCTTCAGATATAGAAAAAAAAATCATTAAATTCACATGGAAAAAAAAAAGACCTCGATTAACTAAAGCAACCCTGAGTGAAAAATGCAATACAGGTAGGATAGCCCTACCAGACTTCAAACTATAATATAGGACCATAGTCATAAAGACAGCCTGGTACTGGCACAAAAACAAGCCAGTTGACCAATGGAACAAAATTAAAGATCCAAACTTGAGCTCATACAATTTCAGCTCCCTCATATTTGACAAAATCTCTCAATGGAGGAAGGATAGCATCTTCAGCAAATGGTGCTGGCAAAATTGGATCATCATCTGTAGAAAAACAAAAATAAACCCCTACCTCTCACCCTGTACAAAAATCAACTCCAAGTGGATCAAAGATCTGAATGTGAAGCCTGAAACCCTGAAGGTGATAAAATAAAATTTGGCAGCAACCTACAACACATAGGCATAGGAAAAGACTTTCTAAATCAGACAGCAGCTGCATAGGAAGTAAGGTCAACAGTTGACAAATGGGACCTCATAAAACTCAAAAGCTTCTGTACAGTGAAAGAAACAATCAAGGAGGTGAAGAGAAAACCCACAGAGTGGGAAGAAATCTTTACCAGTGACACATCTGACAGAGAATTAACGTTAAGGATATATAAACTACTCAAAAAACAAAGAAGAAGACAAATGACCTACTCAAAAGATGGAGTAAAGAGCTGAACAGAGTCTTCACCAGTGAGGAATTAAAGATGGCTGAAAAACATCTTAAAAACATGTTCAACATCATTAATAATTAAGGAAATGCAAATTAAAACAAATCTCAGTTATCATCTCACTCCAGTACGGCTAGCTAAGATCAAGAAAACAAAAGACAACAGATGCTGGAGGGGCTGTGGGGAAAGGGGTACACTCATCCACTGCTCGTGGGAATGTAAACTTGTAC
Organism: Rhizomys pruinosus; assembly: GCA_009823505.1. NCBI lineage: Eukaryota > Metazoa > Chordata > Mammalia > Rodentia > Spalacidae > Rhizomys > Rhizomys pruinosus. Next base: position 814,270 of record VZQC01007813.1, on the reverse strand, counting down.
AATCACTCTGGAAAGCAGTGTGGAGAACCCTTAAAAGACTCGGAATGAGCTTACCACCTGACCCAGTCATAACACCCCTGGGTATATACCCCAAGACTCATCCTACCACAAAGATATATGCACATCCATGTTTATTGCAGCTCTCTTCACAATAGTGAAGAACTCGAACCAAGCCAAATGCCCCTCAACCAAGGAGTGGATGACAAAACTGTGGTACATCTACACAATGGAGTACTTTTCAGCAGTAAAGGACGGCATTATGAACTTTGCAGGTCAATGGATGGAGCTTGAATCCCTTATGCTGAGTGAAGTAACACATTCCCAGAAAGACAAACGGAAAATGGTTTCCCTCATTTGTGGATGCTATCACCAAATCCCCCAGATGAAAGGCAAGCTGAAGGACATTATGGTTATATTTTTGTTTATCTGAAAGCAACTATGTTGTTATAATGTGAGTCTCTCAATGGGCTCTAGAATCCACCCACCTATTCTTTTCAGACTCTGTAATTACTGTATATGGATGGAGAGTATGTACCCATATTTTAGAGTAATATAAAATTAACAGAGGAAAAATGTGAATTCTTAAGCATAAAAAGGGACTGAGAGAAAGATGCAGGACAGTTATGGCAGAATGCAGGATCTGGGATGGGATGGGGTGGGGTAGGGAGAAGGGAAATGGGAATATGCCTGAAATGAAATGAAAAATGATGTATGAAATACACAAAACATCAATAAATAAATAAAATGGGCGAACAGCAATAAGACTGCAGAAGCAGAAATTCTAAAAAAAAACATTCCAGGAACTTCTGACAGTCTCATACTGTGACCAAGCAGCCTGCACAAGGCATAGTTTAATGTTTAACACATGAACTTTGTGGTCCAACAAAACTAGAAAATATAAACTGGGTCTCCAACTACTTGCAAGATGACCTCCGGCAAGTTATTTAATACTGTTGTGCCTCATTTTATTCATCAGTGAAATAAACTAACAAAACCTATATTACAAGATTGCAGTGAAATAATATGCTGGTGAAAACGAACCCTTACTTGCCTCAAAACTTGAGCCTGTGAGAACACAACACAATGCCTAAGATAGAGTAATGGATTCAGTGTTTATTCACAACATTTTGCCTGCCAGCTTAGAACACTCAATGAATTACATCAAATTACATGGCCCTTTAAACATTAGTCTAAATTCTTCCAACTACCTAAATGGCTGCCACACACACACACACACACACACACACACACACACACACACACACACACCAGCATTTTTCCAGGCAGCTAAGGCTCATCTTTGCAGCAAAACTGACTTGCAAACAAGCAAGTCTGGCATATTCCTTTGCACCAAATCAATCTCTCCCAGGCCTCTTCATCTTCTCATTTGTATAACAAAAGATAGATCTTTTGAAGGGTCTAGAAGGTCTAATATCCGAGGAAACCTGTTTTCATTTATATAAACATAAAGAATAATCATATTCTTGGGTTTGTGAAAAGGTAATAGAGACAAAATTGAGGAAAGAATGCTTCACTAAAGGACTTCATGTGGGCAGTGATGTGTTCAACCCCTAGGAATAAAATGTGGGAGAAAAGAGTTATGTAATTCTCATAGCAACTTCTAAGCAAGGAATAAGGAAGTGGGTACAGAAGATTTAAACCCCCAATGAAGACAAGAAATGAGTGATGACAGTGAGATATTTGCCTCTCCCCACTCTTCCCAACAACAGCTATAGCCGGTCCCTGACAACTCATAGACAGTGGCAACTTCTGCCTGCAGAGCTTGGAGACTAACAGCAACTGTGGACTAACAAGAGCTGGCCAGAACCAAAGCTTTGTCACAGAAGAAATGATGTTCCATGCATCAAGGCCAATTTGAATACGTTTACCCACTTAGTTCTTGGCATCAAGCAAGAAACAGATTTGTTTGAACAGAGCAGTCTTTCTATTTGCAGTCATACCAATGTGTGTTGTGATCCTATTAATTCTTACAAGGAAAGCAGCTCTAAGGGGTTTACTGCCTCTATCCATTCAAAGATACACACATGAACCTCAAAATGACATCATGGGTGGTAGTCCTCAGCTTGCTAACTCATCAAGAATTCAAGGGTAGGAGACTGTCTTCTACTGGAAGCAAAAGTTTCCAGAGTTCTCTATGGGTCAAAAAAAGAATTACCTCTTCCGATGTTGATAGAAACAGTAACCTACCCCCAAAATATAGGGAGGAAATCTCGTTCATCTACTAAACAGAGGCAATCTAGCATAGATAAAAGCTTGAATTCTTGAACTAAATTGCCTGGGGCTGCTTCTGAACTTTCACTTATCACTGAGACCTTGGGAAAACTTAGCCTTTCTGCACCTCAGTTTACTCGTATGTAAAGTAGAGAGGATAATAGCTCCTAGCCCTTAGGATTGTGGAGAAAACTGAATAAGTTGATATTTACAATGCAGTTACCACAATGTCTAGGACAGCAAGTGCTATATAGTCATTTATTATGCAAAGTCATCTTTGTATGCTTGGCACTGCCTACATTATCCCACGGTCAATAGTAATTCTGCTGCTTTTCTGCTTTATTAAAAATCTGTAGCCCACTTGCAGAGTGCAAACATTAATAGTGATAATCAGCAAAAAGGACTTAAAACAGTTTCACTTGCCTTTAAAAGCAATGACCAAACTTAGAGAATATTCTGAAACAAATTATGAATCCAGAAAAATGCATCACACATACATGGTTGTATTACTTCGGGCAGCATCACTTGCAGAAAAAAAATTATTAGTACAATAAAATTTCTTTTCCACACCCTTAAATCTCATGTGGATATTCTTGTTAGGCAGAGTTATCTCTTGTAAATAAATCTTGGATTCAGCCTCCTTCTACCTTGTGGCTCTCTCTTCTCAACAGCTGGCTTCCCAGGTCACTATGTTCCTCTGCATTAGTTCAGTGAAAGGAAACCTAGGGTGGAAAAATACATGGTGAGCCCAGAGTTGAGTCTGATCTCTTTCACTGTTATTTCACTGGCAAGAACTAGGCACATGGCTCCCTCAAATGAAAATAAAGATCTGGAAGCATAGTCCCTGGCTGGAAGGCAAGTTCCCAGTAATGACTTCATCTGATAGAAGGGAAACATGAACTTGGTTGAACAGTTGGCCATTTCTACCAGAGCCTTTAGAGTACCAAGCCCTGGAATTAGCAGAATAAGGTTAGGATAAGATTCCCCCACCCCTGGACTGCTAAAGAAAATAACTATATTATACTTGGAATCTTCAGAACTATACACAGAGACCATTTCTTTGTGGAAGACAATGTACCAGTAGAGTCACGACTTCTTTGTGGAAGGCAATTTCTTCGTGGAAGGCAATGTACCAGTAGAGTCACAACTTCTTTTGTTTGTAAATATTTATTTGTGTCTTTGAACATTGGTATCTATGCACAAGCATTTTAAAATGTCTGTGCATCTGTGAATTTATGAATGTTATATACATGGTCTTGCACTAATGAAAAGATATGTGTAATTCTACTTTTGTATAAATTAATGCATGTGCATGTATGTTTTAATTATTGTGTTGTATGTATGTATTTACACATCGTGTCAATTGATTGCACATCTACATGCATGTCTGCATTTATACATATATATATGCTTCTTTGCATACAATTTTTTCATCCATTTGTTTATAGATCTATGAGCATATGTAAATGTGTGATTTTATAGGTTTATGTATATGTGTTTGTTTATAAATGTATGTAAATGTGTTTTATAGGTTTATGTATATATAAATACATGTACATGTTTACATCCATATGTATATATGTTTTAATATGAATCTATCAATGTACAAATATGAATATGTATATATATGCAAATTTATACATGGAAATACAAGAAATAGGTTTGATGAAATGATATTTATAATATTCAATGTGTTCAGATTTTTGCTACTTGATATCTGAACAAAATATCCAGGTTATAAATGGCTGTATAATGTATTAATACATTGCAACTATAATGAGAAAAATAAAGCTATTAAAAGATTAAATAACAAGAAATGTTTGTTAAGCTCTAGCTATGTGCCAGGTACTTTACATATATTATTTTATTTAACACTAATAATAATTTCACGATATAGACATTATTATTAGTTCAATGTTATGGATGAGAAAACAACTGTAAAAGGTTTGGCTGACATGCCTTGTGCCAGAGCCAAAATTAATAAGTTATAATTAGTAATCATAGGCAGAATTTTAAGCCTGAATGTTCCAATGTCATAGTTCATAGCTAGTAGTCTATACACCTTACTTACTTGGAATGAGGCCCCTCTAATGGGTGTGAAAATATATCCCTCTCACATAGTTTCTTCCTTGATTTTGCTGCCTCCAGTATCTACAGCAAGGGCCATAGCTGTCAGCTCTGCTAGTACTTACTAAAATTACTCAAGAAAACCTGGCAGTCTTTACTGAATTGATGGGCACAGATGTAGTCAAATCATATGCAGCTCTAAGACATAGTCATTATTCTCCGGCAAATTTCATTATGATGATTTTTTTTTCCCAGTAATAATGTTCCCAAGTCTTGGGCCTCAGTCAATCAAAAGAATTGAAAGATAGGCCCCAACAAATCAATGTGACTGAATCTTCCTGGTATGTCTGATTGCATTATGGACATAAATCCATGGTCTTCATAATCTTTATCTTGTTTTGATATGTACTAAATAAGATTACTGGTAACTATCATTAAGTCCTCTTTGCAGATCCCTTTTGCTTTTCATACTTATCAAATGTGCTTCTCTCTGTGCCTTTTTGTACTTCACCTTGCCTTTTTGCAATTGATCTCTGTTTTCCATCTCCCTGTTTAGATCATAAACAATTCAAGGACCAAATAATCCATCTCCTTCCCTGAGTGTTTCCCAGCCAGTTAATGGAAGTGCTGTGCTTACAAGTGCTCCAGCATAGATGTTTCTCACTGACTTATATACTGAACTCTTACCTCGGTCTGGCACTATGCGAGAACCTGCAGAGATCCTGAAAAAAAAAGCACCCGTTGTTCAGGAGCTCCTTAATGCAGGACTCTAGGATATATCAACTCAGTTTCATTTGGCCGATAGTGAGCCAAATAGTCCTTTGTTTCCCTTTGGGAATGAAGGAAAAGTTTATTACTCCTGATAACTCATTTATTCTACAAATGCTTTCTTCAAATATCCTTCAACCTGGGCCATGCATGGTGGCACACACCTTTAATCCCAACACTCAGGAAGCAGAGGCAGGCGGATCTCTGTAAATTCAAGGCCAGCCTGGTCTATGGTAGCAAGCTGCAGGCCAGCTGGGACTAAAGGGAGTCCCTGTCTCAAAAAGACCACAAAAAAGAATCCTCAACCTTCCAAACTTCTCATTCTTTTGGAGAATATCTAAGCTAGATGGAACAGTAGGAGTGAGGGTCTAAAGGATCATCTTAGGTTCAGCAGTTAAGAGCACTTACTGCTCTTGCACAGAACTGAGAAACTAGCTTCAGTCTCCCAAGCTCACATTCCAGCCCATAAATGTCTGTAACTCCAGTTGCAGGGGATTGAATGCCTTCTTGTTGCCTCTGTGGGAAACAGTCATGCTTATGGTACATTTATGTACATGCAGGCAAGGCACTCATACACATACAATAACAAAGTAAAATAAAAGTTAAAGCAGCTTAATCACCTCTTTATAAGCATCCAAAGGGGCCATTTGGCAGATCCTTGGTTAATCCCTTTAGACTACATTGCACATAAACATATTTAGGGTTTATCATCAAGTTAGATACAAGTAGATTGTGAATGTTACACAAATGCATGCATATATTTTTGTGAAGTTCAATGCTGAAGAAAGAAAACACATGCTGTATCAAAAGAAATATTATCAATCAGTTATTAGTGAATGATGGGAGTTAATTATCAGAGTGAACAATTCTGAATTAGTTGAGACGCAAGGTTCTAAAATAGCAAGTTTGGGGGACATTCAAGTGTAAGTATGATCACATAATTTAATAATATATGATGATGATAATGTTGGAGTTGGTGGTGATGGTGCTAATAGATGTATATTATTTTTGTCACTGTGATTATTAGTGTCACCTGTCACCTTGACAGAATCTAGAACTACCAGGGAGATGAGCTTCTGTTCATGTCTGTGGCAGATGATCTTGATTGCATGAATTGAGTTGGGAAGACCTATCCAATATTAGGGGCAGCATTCCCTGACTGATATCGTAGTCTGTACAAAAGGCGAAAGTGAGCTGAGTACAGAAACTCAATCATTTTCTACTTCTTTATTGTGGATATGTTGTGACCAGCTGCTTCAAGCTTCTGCCAACCTGATTTTCCTGCCATGATGAACTGTACACTTTCTCCTTTAAGGTGCTTTTATCACAGTATTTTACCATAGCAATGGTAGAAGAAAGACCATCAGGTAATGATCAGAAAAATAGCTGTGTGGAAAATGCTCACTCATGATGAGTACCCCAACAATCCCCAACCCTTAATTACCCACTCTTTAAGATTAGCCTTTTTCTCATTATGCTATATAACTGACAGGTGTCCTTTGAGTGTCATAAAGCTAAAATGAATAGAAAATACCTGTCTTTAAAGTTCCTTACACTTTTCTAGCTATGTGCTATCATACTGATGTCTGTTCAAGGATTGTAGTATTTAGGTATCTTGTTAAATTTCAGACGTTCATTAATCAGTCAATATTTAAGAACATGAAATTCTGGTCAGAAAGATAAAAAAAAATGAAAATCCAAAGGTGGCTGTACATGAAAGAGCCCAAGGCAAGGCTAATTATGATCTAGTTTTACTTTATTAGAAAGAAAAACATTTTGCAGAATTTTTCCTTCAAAGGACACAGAAGACAACATAAAACAAACAGGACCTAATTAGCTCAGTAAGCATCTTCTTGAAATATGTGTTTTCTCAAAAAGTATTTAGGGGACTTGGGCTTCATGAGTGGTGTACTGATAGGCTTGAAGCTATTTCCTTTGGCATCAGCATGCTCAAGTTCACAAACATATTTAATTCAAGATACCGGCAAGCATCAACATAAGATAAAGGAAAAGTGGAAGAAAAACTTCCATTAGCCATTGAACATCATTGTCTCACAGCTGAGGTTAAACCTTCATTAATGAGGTGCTGGAGAGATGGCTCACCAGTTGGTTAGCTGGCTATTCTTGCAGAGCACCTGGGTTCAGTTCCCAGCANTTCTTAAGATGTTTCTCAGCCATCTCTAATTCCTCCTCTGTGAAGTCTCTATTCAGATCTTTGCTCCATCTTTTGAATGATTCATTTGTTTTCTTTCTTCTTTGTTTTTTGAGTAGCTTGTATACTCTGGAAATTAATGCTTTGTCAGATGTATCTGCTGTGAAGGTTTCCTCCCACTCTGTGGGTCTTCTCCTTTTTTTTTTCTTATAAAAAAAAAAGTATTCTTAATAGCTCAACCATCTTTCCAGCCCCAGTGCAAACAATTCTTATCTCTTTGGTAGTAATGAGAGATAATTATTCCATTTACATTGCAAGAAGTACATGGAATAAAACTGATAACATCTGTTTCTGGATGCTGTGCATTATGATAGGTCAATAGGGATCAGAAGCAACAGAATCCTCTGACAAGGGTCCATTTTTTTACTTTCCCATTTCATGCTGGATAAACTCTTTCAAAGAAAGGAAGAGGAAGCCCTTGTTTGGGGGAACATTTCCAGAAAACTCTGAAGGAACGTGTTCTCAGTAGTTCTGGTCTGCTCCTGGCTGAAATGTGTGCTAAGAGTGACACTATCTTTATTCAGCCATAGCCAGAATGTGGCATCACATCACATGGTAACCACCACAGCTACAGTCAATTTTTTTCTTCCACCACATGGGTTTCCGTAATCAAACTTGTTGGCAAGTGCACTTATCTGCTGAGCTCTCTTGCCAGTCCTTTATAACTCTCTCTCTCTCTCTCTCTCTCTCTCTCTCTCTCTCTCTCTCTCTCTCCTGCTTTTTTTGATGCTCTGTGTCACTAAAATTCCTTCTGGGAGGTATAAACAATGTTCATCCTCTCCTCTCTTTTTCCTTATGATAAACAGAAGTATGATTTTATCAAACTACAGTCTGTGAAACAAGTAAATTTATTGGCCTAACCTGTACAACAATGGGTGAGGGTATACTTATAGGAGTGTGGGTGCTCCCGTCATAAGGCTGCACTGGAAAAGTCTTCATCCTAGTATGTATGTTTGGTGACTTCCCCACAGCCACACAAAATAGTGCAAGACACTCCCCTAGGCTTATGTACCTGCAGCCCCTCTTCCAAGAGCACTTGTAACTAGGGTTGACTAATCGGTTGGGAGGTGGACCCTGCCCCTCCTTTCTTCCATGACAATCAACAAGATCAGCTGTGGTTATCATAGGTAAGTGGGAGCAGCCAAACTTGGGAACATGGTATCTGGCCCTCAGTGTAGAAAGGAGGTCTGTTGCAGGCAGATCAGGAGGCCAAGGTTAAGGTGGGGGAGCTAGATGTTTCTCTGTATGTGTTTGTACATGTTTTTTGTGTCTATGCCTGTGTGGTTATGAGTATGTGTGTCCACATGTACTTGTGCATATGGTGGTCAGAGGACAACTTTGGTGCTGTTTCTCAGGTGCTGTCCACCTTTGTTTTGAGATAGTTTCTTTCTCTTTCCTAGAGCTCAGCAAGTAAGCTAAGTTGGGTGGCCAGTAAGTGCTAAGAATTCATCTGTCTCCACCTCCCCAGTTATAAATGCACATTACCTTTCTCTTTTTTTGTTCCCTTTGATTTTATATTATTCCAAAATATGCATATATACATTCCACACATAAATCAAAACTACAAAATCTGAAAATAAACTATAGGTTAATTCCAAAACACATTTAGAGATTCACATTTTAACAGTAAGTTGCATGCAGGTAAAAAGAAGTATAACTTTACATTCTATTTTTTTAGAATATGAATATTGATATTCCTATATGATAGAATACACAAGTCTAAATTTGATTAAGAAATGTTGTATGAAATACACTCAATAAAAATTAAAAAGTAAAAAAAATAAATGCACATTACCATACTTAGGTTTTTTTACACAATCATTCTGGGGATAGAACTCAGGTCCTCGGTTTGCAAGGCAAGAAGTTTACTGATTGTGGTATTTCCCCAGCTCCACAATAGGTCATTTTTAGTTGTATCTTAGATGTCTTGTCATTTATGTTAATAGGCTCAGGATCCTGTGTAGCAAGCAATCAGCCTGTTTAAGATTAACACTTAGATTCTGTGCTACTTTTCCTTGCCATGATTCCAATTATATTTTAATTTCTATATCAATTGTGATATTATTTTGATAATTAAATCTTCAGCCTGATATTATGATTTGAAGATTATGTAGGTGAGCCTGAATCAACCAGGCATGCATTTTTAGAAGCAGACATCTTCTTCTTCAGCTGATGGCAAAAGTCAGGGGCACTCAAAGTACATGAAAGATTTGATGAGGAACTATGGCTTTGAAGATGGAGGGGGCCATTGGAAAGGACTAGGGACTTGTCTCTAGGGACCAAGTGGATACTAGTCAACAAGAAATTAGAGACTACAGTCCCATAGACAATTGGAATTTATTTCTTCCAACAACTTCAATAAGCCTGTAAGTGGGTTATTCCCTAGAGTTTCCAGATGAAAGCCCAGTTATCTGCCATCTTAACCTCAGCCTTGAGATCTCGTCTGTACCTATTTGTACTGCTGATTCCTGAACTATGCTGTAATAGAAGAATTAAAATACATTTTATCGATTTGAGGACTACATACAATATTTTTTATCTTATTCAGATCTCATCCCTTATCTCTACACACACCTTACTACCCCTTCATGTCTTTTATTAGTTTTTTTTTTGTGTGTGTTTTTGAGCCAGGGTCTCCCTTTAGTCTCAGCCTGTCTGGAGCTTGCTATGTAGACCAGGCTGGCTTTGAACTCACAGAAATCCACCTGCTTCTGCCCCTGGAGTGCTGAGATTAAAGGTGTGTACCACCATGCCAGGCATAGCATTTTTTTTAAGACCTGTCAAGGTCAATATGTGCTTCCTTAATGTTCTTGAGTATGGCTTTATTCCTTGGAGTCTGTTTAACTTATCAAGCACACACCACTAAGGAAAGGTGAATCTCCCTCCCACAGCATCTATCAATTGCCAATAGATGCTCTAGTTAGGGCTGGTACTTTCTTCCCACCTCCCTCATCCATACTCATTCCTGTCTGGCTTGGGTTTGCATAGGTCTTGTGCATGCTGTCATAAATGCTGTGCTTATATGTGCAAATCTGAAAGAGTGTTTTAAATCAGTAAGTTCGTGGGCATGTGTGGGAATGAAACTTTGTGTGTGACTTGAAGCAAGAACTTGTAAGACCTGTTCCAGAAGATCTTCGGTTATCTGATATTTCTGTGGGCATTCAGTTGCCTCTGTGAGTTATCTGTAGCAGGAAGATTCGGGATATTATAATGATTCATGCTTCGCCCTATCGCTGCAAAGTTCCAGGACTGGATGGCCCCTTCCCTTGAAGCATTGAGCAAAATGTCACACCTGTAGTTACCTGTTGCACAAACTGGAGCTCTGCAGCCCCCCAATTAGAGCCAAGGTGACTCACCCCTCCCTTCCCCCTGCCCCCTAATTCCTTGCCCAGAGCACAGTAGCCTTCAATATATAGACTTCACTGACAGAAAATAAACGGAGTTACTATCCTCCTGGCTCTTTGCGTGTGAGTCTGCTCATTTCCACAGGTGATTTCCTGTGGTTTTCACTCCCACCCCCAATTTTATTGCTATATTTCTGTCTTAGTTACTTCCTATTGCTATGATAAATACACTGACTGTTCTAGTTTGTCTCCCATTGCTGTGACAAAACACTCTGACCAACACCAACTTGGGAAGGAAAGGGATTATTCATCTTACATCTCTTGGGTCACAGTTCATCACTCAGGGAGCCCAAGGCAGGAACTCAGGGCAGGAACCTGGAGGCAGGAGCTGAAGCACAGGCCACAGAGGAATGCTGTTCACTGGCTTGCTCCCCTGGCCTGCCTTCTTATACAGTACACAACAACCTGCCCAGGGTGGCACCACTCATTGTGAGCTGAGCCCTCCCACACTGCTCTACCATCAGACAATACTCCACAGACATGGCCACAGGCCAGTCCAATGGAGCCAATTCCCCAGTTGAGGCTCCCTCAACCCAGGTGTGTCAAGTTGACACTAAAGCTATCCATCACAATTGACCCCTTGTCAACTTGACACACAAAACACATCACTATTAAACCACCACCTTTCCAGTTCTTATCCCCAAAGTATGATGTTAACATTAATCACAACCTAAGACAGTACAACCTTAAAAGCCCCACAGTCCTTAAAATGTCCAAACACTTAAAAGTTCACAGTCTATTAAAAGTCTCTTAACTGTGGGCTGCTGTAAAATCCAAAACAAGTACTGTCTTATTTCAAAGGGAAGAATCAGGCACACTCAAACAAAACCTAAGTCCAGCAAAGTAGCTCAAGGCTGGACACCTGGGATTCACTCATGATCTTCTGGGCTCCAAAGGGTTTCGGCAGCTCCCCCTCTCCGACTCTGCCGTCCGTGGCACACTCATCTCGCAGGCCCAGGCCGACTCCATTCTACACCTACCGCTGCTCTTGGTGGTCGTCCCAGGGTACCGGCATCTCCAAAAAGCTGGGGTCGCTACTGAAACTGAGGCAGCACCTTCACCAATGGTCTCTTCTGACCTCTCCTGGTGCAAAGCCTCAGCTTCTCTCCATGACCCCTGCAATCCTGGGGTCTTCACAGCAACCGAGGTGCACTTCCACCAATGGTCTTTCCTGACCTCTCACAGTGCCAAGCCTCGGCTGCTCTCTGTGACCCCCTCAAATTTCAACACCGGAACCATATAGGAGACTCTTACACGTTACCAAGTCCGGCTTCTGGCTCGAGATGGAGGCTCAGGCCCTTTCTGGGTCACAGCTTCTGTGTGCTGACCTTGAAGATATTCTCCCCAGAAGATTTCACCTCAGTGATGCTGGTCTCTTGTTACTTACAGCTGATTTTTCAGCCCCAGCTAACCAGCATCAATTGCCCCAGTACCACAAAAGTTTCACTTCAGGTTCTGGTCTCTTGTTACTTACAGCTGATTCTCCACAGCCCCAGCTGACCAGAACCCACAGATTACACAGTCCTGATGATCTCTGCTCTCCTTTGAAACTAGAAACTTCACAAGCCAGGCCTCCATCTTCTACAACTCCTTCAGCAAACCTGCTCCAAGCTCCACAGCAATGATCTTTAGGCATTCAATGATCTTCCCAGCCCAAAGTTCCAAACGCCTCCACAATCCTTCCCCAAAACACCAAGGTCAGGTCTGTCACAGCAATACCCCACTCTCTGGTACCAATTTCTGTTCTAGTTCATCTTCCATTGCTGTGACAAAACACTCTGACTGACACCAACTTGGGGAGAAAAGGGTTTATTCAGCTCACATCTCCTGGGTCACAGTTTATCACTCAGGGAGCCCAAGGCAGGAACTCAGGGCAGGAACCTGGAGGCAGGATCCGAAGCACAGGCCATGGAGGAATGCTGTTCACTGGCTTGCTCCCCTGGCTCATGCCCAGCCTGCCTTCTTATACCATACACAACAACCTGCCCAGTGTGGCATCACTCATTGTGGGCTGAGCCCTCCCACACTGCTCGACAATCAGACAATATTCCACAGATGTGGCCACAGGCCAGTCCAATGGAGCCAATTCCCCAGTTGAGGCTCCCTCAACCCAGGTGTGTCAAGTTGACACTAAAGCTATCCAGCACACTGACCAAAACCAACTTGGGGAGGAAAGGGTTTATTTGGCTTACAGCTAAGTTTATCAATGAGGGAATCCAAGGCAGGAACCTGGAGCACTGAGCATGGAGTAATGCTTCTTCCTGGCTTACTCCCCTGGCCTGCGCTCAGCCTGCCTTCTTATACAATGCAGGACTACCTGCCTAGGGGTGGCCACCACCTGCAGTGGACTGGACCCTCCCAAATCATTCAACAGTCAAGAAAATGCTGGCCACAGGCCAATCTATTGGAAGAAATGCCCCAATTTAGCTCCCTGTAACCAGGTATGTCAAGTTGAGTAGATCTCCATTGTTATAATATACTACCATTTCATTATCCATTCATCAGTTGAGGGATATTTAACTGGTTCCCATTTCTTAGTTATTATGGAAAGAGCAACAATAAACATGAGTGAACCAGTATTTCTGTAGTAGGATATCAAGTCTTCTGGATATATGCCAAGGGTGGTGGTTATTTTTAGTCCTTGAGAATTTTCCCTACTGATTTCCATAGCAGTTACACCAGTTTTCAATTTCACCAACAGTGAAGGAGTGTTCTCTTCCTCCACATCAATACCAACATTAGTTAGTTACTGGTTGCTTTCTGGATCTTAGCCAATCTGAGGTAAGATAAAATCTTAAAGTATTTTTACCTTGCATTTTCCTAATTGCTAAGGATGTTGAAGACTTTTAAAGTTATTTCATAGTAATTTTTATTTATTCTTTTGAGAACTCTCTGGTCAGATATGTTGTACATTTTTTAATTGGATCATGTTTTCTTGATTCCTTGTGTTTTTGAGTTGTTTTGGGATACTCGTGATATAAATGCTCTATCATATATATAGCTGGAAAAATGTTCTCCAACTGTGTGGGCTTCCTCATCACTCGATTTATGATTTCCTTTGTAGTACAGAAGCTTTTAAGTTTAAGAAACTACCATTCATCAGTTGTCTGGTTGAGTTTGCATGGGATTTGTGCATACTACCACCATTGGTGTAAGTTCTAAAATAAATCAATTACAGTGACTTATCCAGGAATATTTTGAAGGATTTGCTGATGTTAAAAATGAGAGCTATTGTGGGAATCATATTTATGGAAGATATCGTAAAAGTTTTAGTCGGGCGCATGCCTTTAATCCTAGCACTTGGGAGGTAGAGGCATGCAGATGTTGTGAGTTAAAGGCCAGCCTAGTCTACAGAATGAGTTCCAGGACAGCTGGGGCTACAGCCAGATCCTGTCTCAAAAAGACCAAAAAAAGTTCTATCATGTATCCATTCCTACAGAAATTCTAACCTGTTTCCAAGGCAAACTTTTGGAAAGCTGCTTACTTGGATTCCATCACTTTGACACTCTGTAGAATCTGTATTGTGCTTTTGGCTGAAGTTATCAGCCACAGCTGTTATGGTGGCAAAATAAGCCCATTGTTCCAGTTTCCTTTCAATTGCTGTGACAAGACACTCTGACCAAAACCAACTTGGAGAAGAAAGGGTTTATTTGGCTCACATCTCCCAGGTCACAGTTCATCACTTAGGGAGCCCAAGTTAAGAATTCAGGGCAGGCACCTGGAAGCAGGAGCTGAAGCATAGGCCATGGAAGAAGGCTGCTTACTGGCTTGCACTCCTGGCCCATGCTCAACCTGCTTTCTTATATAATACAGGACCACCTGCCCAGGGGTGGCACCGCCCACAATGGCCTGAGCCCTCCCACATCACTCAACAATCAAGAAAATATCCCATAGACATGGCCACGGGCAAGTTCAATGGAGCCAATTCCCCAATTGAGATTCCCTTAACCTAGGTGTGTCAAGTTGACACTAAAGCTATCCAGCCCAATTGACTCCTTGTCAACTTGACACACAAAACACATCACTATTAAACTACCACCTTTCCATTTCTTGTCCTCAAGATATGATGTTAACATTATATCACAGCACAAGACAGTGCTCCCTTAAAAGTCCCATAGACCTTAAAAAAATCCAAGCACTTACACATGGCTGCCGAGAACTGTCTGAAACTCCAATTCCAGGAGAACTCCAGTTCCAGGGGAATCCGACACCCTCTTCTGACCTCCGCGGCATTGCAGGACACGGGTGCACACACTTGCATGCAGATAGTACATTCATACACGTAAAGAAATAAATAAAATTAATAAAAAATCCAAGCACTTAAAAGTTCAGTCTCTTTTTAAAAATTATTTATTATTATTATTATCATCATCATTATTATTTATTTATTAGTTTTTATGTGTATGAGTGTACTGTCTGCATGTAGGTTGTTGCACCCGAGTTATGCAATTCCATGGAGGTCAGAAGAGGGCGTCAGATTCCCCTGGAATTGGAGTTAAAGACGGTTCTTAACTGCCATATGGGTGCGGGGAAGCGAACTTGGGTCCTCTGCAAGAGCAGTCAGTGCTCTTAACCGCTGAACCATCTCTCCAACCCCCACAGTCTCTTTTAAAAGTCTCTTAAACTGCTCTTCCAGAGCTGGAAGCAACCCGAGTGTCCCTCAAGTGATGAGTGGCTAAAGAAAATGTGGTGCATCTACATAATGGAATTCTATGCAGCAGTAAAGAAAGACGACATCATAAACTTTGCAGGTAAATGGATGGAACTAGAAGCCATTATGCTAAGTGAACACAGTCCCAGAAAAACAAATGACATATGGTTTCCCTCATTTGTGTATCCTAGCAGCAAATTTCTATTTGTAAGGCAAAGTGAATAGTTCTTTTTTTTTTCTTTCTTTTTAGTAAATATAATACCTGATGTTACTCATCAACATGACATGTAATGAAGGAATGTAATTAATATTTTTCTTTACCTGCATACAACCATACTTTTAAATGTGAATCTGTAAACATGTTTTGGAATCAAACTATAGGTTATTTTCTGATGTCATAATTTAGGTATATGTGTAGCATGTATATATACATATTGTGGAGCGATCCAAATTGGAAGTAACAACAACAAAAAAGACTGGGTCAAAGAACTGACTGAAATAGTAAACTTCTGCCCCAAACCGTAAACTCCTGCATTGAAAAATTTTAAAAAGACTGAGAAAAAGATGCAAGACATTTATGGCAGAATGCATGAGCTCTGGCGGGTCAGGGAAAGGAAGGGAAAATGGGTCTAAATTTAGTTAAGAAATGTCGTATGAAATGCACAAAACCTCAATAAAAGGGGGAAAAGTCTCTTAATTGTAAGCTCCAGCAAAATCCAAAACAAGTATTGTCTTATTTCAAAGGGAAGAATCAGTCAGAGCTAAGCAAAACGTAAGTCCAGCAAAGTAGCTCAAGGCTGGACACCTGGGATTTACTCTCAGTCTTCTGTTCTCCAAAGGTTTTTGGAAACTACGTTTCTGTGACCCTACTTTCCACAGAAGACACAGCTCATGGAGCCCAGGCTGGCTCCATTCTGCACCTGCTGCTGCCCTTGGTAGTCATCCCACAGTCCTGGCATCTCCAAAATGCTGGGGTCTCCAACTGAAACTGGGGGTGCACCTTCACCAATGGTCTCTTCTGGCCTCTCCTGGTGCCAAGTCTCAGATTCTCTTCATGACTCCTGCAATCCTGGGGTCTTCACTTCAACTGAGGTGCATTTTCACCAACAGCCTTTCCTGGCATCTCAGGGTGCCAAACCTCGGCTTCTCTCTGTGACTTCATATTTCAACACCAGAACCACATGGGAGACTCTTTGCACATTATCAAGTCTTGCTTCTGGCTTGAGATGGAGGCTTGGGCCCCCTCTGGACCACAGCTTCTGTGTGCTGACCCCGAGGAAATTCTTCCCAGAAAATTTCACCACAGTAATGCTGGTATCTTGTTACTTACAGCTGATTTTCAGCCCCAGCTAACCAGCATCAATTGTCCCAGTAAAACAAAGTTTGCATTTCAGGTTCTGGTCTCTTGTTACTTACAGCTGATTCTTCAGCTCTAGCTGACCAGAACCCATCGATTCTAAATTCAAAAATATACCGAAAGCCCTGATGGTCTCTGCTTCCCTTTGAAATTTCACAAGCCAGGCCTCCATCATCTACAACTCTTTCAGCATAACTCCTCCAAGTTCCACAGCCACAAATTCTAAGTACTCAATGGCTTTTATAGCCCAAAGTTCGCAAAATGCTTCCACAATCCTCCCCAAAACACCAAGGTCAGGTCTGTCACAGCAATACCCTTCTTCTGGTACCAATTTCTGTTCTAGTTTCCTTCCAATTGCTGTGACAAGACACCCTGACCAAAACCAACTTGGGGTGGAAAGGTTTATTCAGTTCGTATCTCCTGGGTCACAGTTCATCACTGAAGGAGACCAAGATAGGAACTCAGGGTAGGAACCTGGAGGCAGGAGCTGAAGCACAGGCCATGGAGGAAATGCTGCTTACTGGCTTGCTCCTCTGTATGCTCAACCTGCTTTCTTATACAGTACAGAACCACCTGCCCAGGGGTGGCAATGTCCACATCACTCAGTAATCAAAGAAATATTCCACAGACATCGCCACAGGCCAGTCCAATGAAGGCAGTTCCCCAAATGAGGCTCCCTCAACCCTGATGTGTCCAGTTGACACTATAGCTATCCAGCACACCTGTGAAATGCATTGCTCTAGACAATATGATGTCTAGTTTTGATAACATGAATATTCATGTCTCTCTTGTGTACCTTATTTCTTGTAAGTACTGTGTATTATGTAACCCCCTCCTTCCTATTGGCAAATTTAGTAGCTCAGCAATTGGCAAGTGTTCTAAATTTTCAGTGAACAAGCTGAATTCTAACATTATTAGTCTCATTATAATCTTTCTCCCATTATTTTTAACTTATCCCAACTTGCAGTTTTATCATATTATTTATTTCTTTATTTTTATGTATATACATGTATTGTGTATAACTATGTAAGTATACTCATATCCTGAAATGCCTGTGGATGAAAGAAAAGGGAGTCAGATACCCTGGAACTGGAGTTATGGATGGTTGTTAGCTGCCATGTGGTTGTTAGAATTCAAACCTGAGTCTTTTGCAAGAAGAGCCAGTGCTCTTAACTGCTGAGCCATCTCTCTAGCCCCTTATTTTATCATTTATAATTTTAATTTTGTTGTGAATAAAAGGACATGAATAAAAATTTATCCTATCACGTAGTGAGTTATGTTCATAGAAGACAAATCATTTGCCTTAAATGTAAATGTGGGTGTTGTTCTAGACCATTCAGATATACCTGTTGATAATAATAGTATCATTAGCAGCAACTCAATGAGATTTTTCATTTGATAAAGTCATTTGTGCTGGCTAATGGAAATATCAGTTCATATGATTAGATGCTGAAAAGAAGAATCAGGGAGATGGCATTGGGTTTGAGTGACTGTAGGAATTGAAATTCCAGGGGAAAAGGTGAAGAGATGAGCAGTGGGGAATTGGGAGAGATTCTTATTCTTTAAAAGTGCCATCCTTCACAGGGGTAATTTTGAGTTGCTGATCTCTGCTCTTGCTTACACCTGTCAATCAAGGGCTGCGTTACAAGTCTATAGCAGAACAAGTTTAGGAAGCTGTAGGCAGGGGCAGTGTGTAGATAGAAGTTTTCTATGGAGTCAACCCATGAAGCATGCAACTATGCAAATTAGCAGAGTGCGTGAGGAGGGGTGATGATAGAATATGAATCAAGAGGAAGTCAAGGATGAAAGTCTGGATGGACTAGATTATTAGTTCAGTGGAAGGCTGCTTTACTTTTTAACATTTATGTCTTATTTATTTATTCATTCGTTTATTATTTTCTGTCTATGAGTGTTTTGCCTGCATGTATGTAAATGTATCACATGCATGCAATGTCCACAGAGGCTAGAAGAGGGCATTGGATACCCTGGAACTGGAGTTAAGGACAGTTGTTAGTTGCCATGTGAGTTATGGGAACTGAACACAGTGCAAGAGAAGCCAGTGCTCTTAGCTCCAGAGATATGTCTCTGGCCCCTCAGTTTTATCTTTAAAATAGAAAAAAGTAAGTGTTTATGGGATACAATGTGACATTTTAATACATATATACATAGTACGATGATCAATACAGGCTACTTAATGAGCTTATTACTTAACATAGTTATCATTTCTTTATGGGCAAAATATTTAAAATAAACTCTTCAGGACTTTTGGAATGTATGATAGGTTATTGTTATCCATCAACACTACATTATTTCATATAGCACTAGAGCCTAATCCCCCTAACTGAAACTTTGTAGATTTTACTGCTAAATCTTCTTTTACTGTCTACCTTGTACCCTCCACTGAGGGAGTAATTTGAAGTTGAAATTGTAATGGCCAGTGGATAAAAAGAAGAGTAAGAAAAAGGTTTTGAGGCAGAGGCAGGCGGATCTTTGTGAGTTCAAGGCCAGCCTGGTCTACAGAGTGAGTTCCAGGGCAGCTGGGGCTACAGGGAAACCCTGTCTTGAAAAAGCCAAAAAAAAAAAAAAAAAAAAAAAAAAGAAAGAAAAAGGTTTTGAATGAGTGAAATGGGGAGTTGAGGAAACGAGTTAATGAGTTAACTGCTAACAGTGAGCATATGGCATGCTATGGCAGGGCAGCTTGTAAAAGTTCTGTACTGGGCTGAGTCCTGTCTCTTTCTGAGAAGAGGCCAGTTAGCTCATTTCTGGGAATTGGCATTTGAGGCTTGTTGAATTTAGCTACTGGGCTGATTTCTAACTTTGCTTGCTTGACATCTATATTTTCTGTATTTGGCCAACATGGAGCCTCTAAAAATGGTTTCTTCAAATGTCACAATATGCTTTCTTCCAGTAAACACCAACCTCAATGAAGCGCTATTGAAACATTTGTCAAGTGAGTAAAACCCAAGAAATAAATAACATTAAAAAATAAAACCCTTTTCAGGAATAATACAGGAAATAACTGAGACAAAAATCTCATTTTATTTTGTCCACTACTTCCAGGATGGCTTGACTTTTAATTTTTTTCTGCTCTATTTCTTCCACAAATACTGCTTTAAGTTTTAAAACTCATTTTTTGTCCTTTTCTTATAAAATAAAAAAGTTTCAGCCTCTTCAGAGTATAGACTCCCATTGTTGGACTACCCAAGCTGTATCACAGAGACCAGTACAAGAAGATCAAGATAGGACTCAGTGCTTACTGGACCTCATTTGGTGACCATGGGAAGTGAAAACCCCAGTGTGAAGCACAAGGGCAGAACTGATGGATGTTTGGGCTTGCCAAGGAGGAGGCATCCAATATGATATCTTTCAGCCTAATAAAGAGAAAATATTCATAAGCCGAAGATGCTAAAACTCATGATATATGTGGCATGCATACATGCATATTTTGGAGTAATGCAAATTGGAAGGAATAACAACAACAACAAAAAGACTGGGTCAAAGAATTGACTGAAACAGTGAAATTCTGCTTGAAACAGTAAACTTCTGCATCAAAAATGTTAAAAGAAACTGAGAAAAAAATGAAAAACATGTTTGGAATAATTCATGACCTCTGGTGGGGTGAGGGGGCAAGGAAAGAGGCATGGGTCTAGATTTGATTGAAAATTTTTTATGAAATGCACTAAGGGTCAATAAAAATTGAGTTTGAAAAAAAAGGACACAGGCTGCTCTAGCAGAAGACCCAGGTTTGGTTCTCAGAACCCACATGGTAGCTAGCAACCACTTGTAAATCCAGTTCCAGGTGATACAATGCCCCCTTCTGACCTCCGTGGGCATTTTACAACATGGGTACACTTACATACATGCAAGTATTACATTCAAACACATAGAATAAAAATAATAAATAAAATATTTTAAAAGAATTGTTTACAGCATTTGATATGTAAAATATACAAACACATACATTCATACATTATTATGGATCAAGGGAGGAAGGGTCATGAGTGATTAAGGCTATATGCCTAGGTCATAAGAAAACACATAGGCTCATTGAGCTTGTCTGTATTAAAAACAAGCTAAGACGAAATTAACTTTTTGGTTGCAAAAGTTAATGAAAAGTCATCTGTCCAGGGTATGTCTAGTTGTAAAAGTCATTACCACATACTATAATTTTTTTTTTCTGGCCTTCACACATACACCACGGTTTGTAGACCCACACATACACACAATAAATCTAAGAAAACAAATTGAGGCTAGAGAGCTGGTTCAGCAGTTCATAATAACTGGTGTTCTTCCAGAGGATGTAGCTTCAAATCCCAGCACCTATATGGTGGCTAACAACCATTCATAACATCAGTTCCAGGGAATCTGACACCCTTTTCTGGTCTCTGTGGGCACTGCATGGCATGGGTATACATGCATGCAGGCAAAACACTCATATGCATAATATAAAAATAATAAATATAAAGATAGAAAGAAAAAAGTAAGCCACAAAACATCACTATATATATATACTGAATTAACATAATGTACCACCATAAAGATATGTTAGTATTATATCTTAATAAAAATAAAATTAAAATAATACTGAAACATAATCAGTATTCAAATTTTAAGATCCCCTTAATAAGTTCAGTACCTGAGTAGAGATGACTAAAAATATAATTGTTGAACTTAAAAGTAGTGCAATAGATCTCATGGAATACCACTGAATCTAGAGTTTATTTAAGGTCAAAGATATTAAAAGCCAATAAAAATGAGTAATAACCTAGGAATCTGTGGAATAATAAAATACATGGAACGTTCATGTCCCCAGTTCCCTAGAAGGAAAGACCAAGAAAATTGGGTAATAAAAAATAAAAACTGAGGGTTCTATTAGTCATCAGATATCTGGGGGGAAGTATCACCCTGTGTGTAACACTATTTGAGACATATACTCACATCCACACAAAACTGAATTCCAAACAGTACAAAGCCAAAGAAATATATACGAAACACATCAGAACCAAGCTTCTTAAAAGTAAAGACAAGCATCCACAAATGAGGGAGAGCATTCAACCATTTGTGGATGCAAACACCAAATCCCCAGATGAAAGGCAAGCTGAACAACATTATTTTATATTTCTGTTTATCTGAAAGCACCTATGTTATTATACTGTAAATCTCTTAATGAGCTGTAGAATTGATTCACCACTTACATTCAGACTCTGTAATTACTGTGTATGAGTGGAAAGTATGTATTCATATTTTAGAGTAATATGAAATTAAAGGAGGAGAATGTGAATTCCCAAACATAAAAAAAAAAAAAACTGAGAGAAAGATGCAGGAATGTTATGACAGAATGCATGATCTGGGGTGGGGTGGGGGAAGGGAAAGGGGAATATGTCTAAACTGAACTGAGAAATGATTTCTGAAATATACAAAACATCAATAAAAGCAGTATAAAAGAATAAGTTTTAAAAAAAGACTAAAGACAAGCCAAACACAATGGCAGGCACCTGTAATCTCAGCACCGTGGAAGCTAAGGCAGAAGTTGATGAGTTGGAAGCCAACCCTAGGGAACACACTGTGACCCTAACTCAATAAAATAGCTTTAAAAAAGAAATGCATTTCGAATCCAATAAGAAAAAACAGACATTACTCTAAGAAGGAAGATAAATTTCAATAAGCCATCTACTTATGTGAAAGCATAATGGCCAAAGGGACATTATTTGAGCCCCAGAGGTTAAAAAAAAAAAAAACCTACCAAAAATTTTGTGTTTAGTAAAGCTATCCTTTAAGAAAAAAAAAGAGGAGCTGGAGATTTGGCTCAGCTGTTGAGAGTGCACACTACTCATGAATAAGACCTGAACTTCATTCCTACCTCCCACATCAGGGAGCTCACAACAGCCTGTAACTTCAACTCCGGGGTCTGGGATCCCCGTGTTCCTTCCTTCATAAGTTGCCTTACACATGACATTTCATCACAGCAAAAGAAAAATTACTAAAACACAATACTTAACCTCAAATTATACTTCTGAGCTGTAGTGAAAAATACGGCATGGTAGAAAAACAAAAATAGACATGTAGACCAATGGAACAGAATAGAGGATGCAGAAACAAAGAATACATTGACAGACACATAATATTTGACAAAGGTATCAAGAATTCATGCTGGAAAATGACAGCCTATTCAGCAAACATTGCTGGAAAAGCTGATTATCAATTCACTAAAAATTAAATTAGATCCATATCTCTAATTCTGCATAAAAATCAAATCCAAATGTATCAAAGACATCATTTAAAACCTGAAATACTAAAACTGCTGGAGTAAACAGAGGTGAAACACTTGGAGGTTTAGGCTGAGTAAGACAGTTGATGATTTTTTCTTCCAGGAGCCTGCATAGCTCCTTCTGGCATTGCATAAGCCAGCCAACAGGGCGATAGCTTCCAGCATCGTTCCAGTTTGATTTCTCTATATCTTGTAACCAAAGCATGTGTCTTTAGCAATAGTCTCAACATTTAGTTTCAGTGAGCATCCAAGAACAAGAGCAATGGCATATACTCATTGGACAACAACTCACAAGGAAATATCCCACACCTCACAGTGGGGTTTACATTTAATAGCCTATGGTTTGGGAGAACACCATTATTCACCCATACAGGGTATCTCCATTCAAATTCCTTATTCGTTGCATTTTTTTAGTTTAGAAAGTAGTTGCTTTCAGTAAATCTTTTCCATACATTTTTACTTTGGGTTAAGCCTCTTTCTGTTCCTATATCCTCCTCTCCCTTATCCTCGTGATCTCATCCCTGTTTAAACCTTTCCACCCTAGTACTCACCCCTCTACTTTCATACTACATGTGTTCTACTGTTCCTCACCTGTTAAGGCCTTTTCTTCTCATGGAGCATCTCTAATTTCCTGGCCTCTAAAACAAACGAAACTAAACACACAAGTCTAAAAATTCAAAGCTAGGATCCACATATGACAGACAACATGTGGTGTTGGCATTTCTAGGCCTGGGCTGCCACACTCAATATTTTCCAGTCCTGTCAATTTTGCTACAAATTTAATAACTTCATTTTTCTTTATAGCTAAATAAAATTCAATTGTGTGTACTTACCCAAATACTAAACTTTAATTTTTGCATGGGTATATATGGGAAGGAAAATGTGGTATAGGTCAGGAAACTAGAAAGGGACCCACAAGAACACAAGTTGCTTTTAAGAAAAGAGGGGAGGATAATAGAACACATGTGTTATAAAATTGGAAACGGGGGCTGGAGAGATAGCTCAGTGGTCAAGAGCACTAGCTGTTTTTGCAGAAGACCGGGTTCAAATCTGAGCACCCAAATGGTGACTAACAACTGTCCATAACTCCAGGTCCAGGGGATCCTATGCCCTCTTCTGTCTTCTGTGGGCACTGCACAACACAGGTACACTTACACACATGCAGGCATTACATTCATACACATGAAGTAAAAATAAATATTTTTTAGGAAAGGGAACATTGGGGAAAGGTACAAAGTAGACAGGCAAATGTAAGAAAAGGGGGGATGATATACAAAAACAAATTATGTACAAAATTGCCATAATGAAACCTCTTACTCTGTATACTAATTTAAAATAAACAAATGAAAACTAACCAAAATAAATATGAATTAAAAGGTACCATCTGCTTATTAAGATAACAATATTTAAGAGAGGAGTAGGTTAAGGGACCAAAATCAAAGCAAGATTTCACACTTCACTTGAAGTGTTAAAATATTAATACAACAGACTATAGCAAGTGATACAACAATATTTTAATACCCAGAGCTACTGTGACAAAAATTATATAATATTTCTTGACTATAAATAGAGATGGAATCTTCAAACTTCCACAAAAGCGTGCAAACAAAAACAAACCACAAAACAGAGTTGCAAAGTGAAAGAAGACAAATAATAAGTGTGGACCCTAGCTAAGCTTAGGGTCACCTACACCATCCAGAAACCCAGCTCCAGACACCTGCACGGCCTCTTCCACCAGGACCACGTACCGTTTCCAGGAATTTTGCTCCAGGAGCCAAACCAGCATGGCCTCCTACAGTAAGTAGGGCAACATAGCCTCTCCTGCTTAGGCCTGCCTACATCATGCAGAAACTTCCTATGCCAGGAGCCCAACCTGCATGGCCTCTCATCCCCATTTTCTACAGATTAGCCCCACCTACATGGCCTGAAAACCATACTCCAGGCATTGGCTGTGAGTATACCGCAGCAGGCCCAATGACTGCTCCCAATTTCAGTCCAGGAGCCTAATCCATGTACTTCTTACAGCAAGGAGACCCCAGCTCTCCTTGCCCCCTTGTGCCAGTCCAGAACTCTCTGCAGCAGCCACACAAAAGAAAATTGGCATCTTGACCCTACTAAGACTCACTCTTCTCCTGAAATTGTAAAAGCCTCCACTGAAAGGTGACTTGAAGAATGAAAGAAAAAGAGAGAGAGAGAGAAAGTGAGAGAGCTCACCCAAGAAATTACTCCAGATGTGGAAATCTCCATGTAGAAACAAATACAACATGAACAAAATAAAGACAACATGTCTTTTCTGCAAATTGCTAATCCCATAATAACATCACCTAATAAAAATGACATGGAAGAACTTACAAAGAATTGAAAAGAATGATAATAATTATGTTCAAACAACTCAAAGAAGATATCAATATAGTCAGAGATGAATAAAATAAGGAAGTCTATCAAATATATGATATTAGAATTCAATAAAGAGATAGAATGCTGAAGAAAGCCCAAACTGAAATGATATTGGAAATGAAAAACTCAATAAGCCAACTAAAAATCTCAGTGGACAGCCTCATGAATAGAATGGATCATGTGGAAAACAGAGAATAGGGACTGGAAGACAAGGTGGAAGAATTGGATCAATCAGCAAATGTCAGTGACGAATTTTAAAACTAAATATATTTGGGAAGGAAATTTAAGCTTAGTGCTTTAAATCGTCCTACAAGTAAAAGAAAGTGTTATAATGTGATGTTGTGTTATTCAGAAAAAATATATAGGCCATTTGTATACCTTAACCCATTACAAATTATAAATAAAACCAATTAACATTTTATATTCCCAATTAGTTCAGTTGTATTACCATTTCCACCAAAACCTACACCTAAATTTAACTAATCTAAACAATTCACTAAGCCTTAAAATATCCTGTACTGTGTGCGATAAAGCTGGGCAGAGTTGAGTACCTGCTAAAATAAATTTTACCTAATAAACACTTTCTCATTAATGCTATATGACTGGACTAAGACTTCAACTTATTTAGGAAGTAAGAATTACGCTTTAATTCCTTTAAATTGTCCTACAAGTAAAAGAAGTGTTACACTTGATGTTGTGTATTCAGAAAAAATATAGAGACCAACCCAATACTAACTATAAATAAAACAACTATCATTTTATATTCCCAGTTAGTTCAAATGTCTGTATCTAGCTCCTTTTTTTTTGCACACGAATCCTTCATATAAAACCAATTTGCAAGCCAGGTGTGCCAGCCCAGCCCAGAGCCCAAGGCTCCCACCACTCAGCTGGAGGGGCTTGAATGTTCATCAAGTTGATCAAATAAGTGTCCAGGAATATATTGCTGTAGTTCACTTTTCACCCCAATCGCAGCCCCTTACAATTATACCACTCTCCCTCTTCCACAGATTGTTCCCTAGGCTTAGAGATGGGGCACAGGTGGACAAGAAAGGCACAACAGTCTACTTTGTCTGGAGATTTCGTTTTGGACTCTAATCAGTTCTGGCTGTTTCCTTTCATGAGGTGACTGATTGCCCAGGGACAGGTTTTCAATCCTGCTAATGAAGCATAAGCGATTAGATATATATGCATTTAAACATTTGCTTAGTTATGGTTGCTTACTTTGGTATAGACACAGATGTTTGAGAAAATCACAAGAATTCTTGTATTAATCCCTGGATTATCTTTTTTTTCCTGAGAGAGATGACAAGGCCTTACTGTGGGATATAAATCTCCTAATCACTTAGAGGGTATAAGCTTGTGGCATCTGCCATAGGTTATTCCTCCAATGAGAGAGGCTAATAATCAAATAAAGTTGGGATATACAGACATTATGGCTGCCACTGCTGGCCACACAGAATCTCCAAGCAATTGGGGTGTAGTTGATGTTGGTGGAAGAGTTTTGCTTGACTCAAGGTGACCAACATTTGGTTTATTGGTTCAGGACCCTTTGGTTAACACTCTCTGGTATTCCAAGAGACCAACTGTACACTTGAAGTGTGATCTCGATAAAATCCTCCCATGGTTACATCAGGTCATTGACAGCAGGGCGGAACTTACCACCTCTTTTCTTGCAGATATCCCAGTTTACAGGCAAAAGCCTTAACCTTTTTTTTTGGGGGGGGCTTGGTCCCCTGGCTAGCATATCTTCCTTGGCAGAATAATCCATTGTGCTGACTCAGTGTCTCTCTTTATATTATATGAACTACTTAAGAGAGTTTAGTTATATTTGTTTCTGAATAGGAAATAATCCTTTTCACAGTTACCTATGTTATATTAGTTCAATTAAAGAAAGCAGTTTTTCCAGTTTTTATAAGAGATTACTTCTATAACAGTCAGCTTTAAATTTTACCGTTAAAGGATGACTTCATTACCACCCTGTTTTTCTTTGTTTCTATGAAAAAGAGGAAGGAGGTCTCTCATATTAAAAATTTGAGGCACCTGGAAGGTAAAGTTCATTAGGATCACTGTAAACAGATGTTACACCTATGGTCCTCAGAGATGTTTGATTCCTGTAGGCCAGTCTTGAGCTTATTTTCTTCCTTTTAATGTTAAGATGGGTGAACTTCTCTGCTGGTATTTCTTTGTACAACCTACACAATTGAAGGCTGTATCCCTTTCTTTCTCAGCCTTTGAGTGGTGACGTTTTGACCTGTAGGGAACATTACAAATCTTTTTCCCATATTAGTCTTTAAGATTAAATTTGAAAGTTTTTGACAAAAAGGGTTTAATATGTAAAAACTGTATCTCCCCTTTTTAAATTTTATTTTATTTTTTGACCCATGAGTCTCAAAAAGGCAGTTGTATTTATACATACCTATAGGCAGGGATCAAGGTGTAAATTCATCAAATTTGTCCATGTTTTTTTTTTGCGGGGGGTGAGTGCATAATTTTGTTAATTTGGGCAGCAAACTTAAATCCTTAATTTAAATTATCCTACAGTAAAAGAGGATGTTACAAGATATACTGCATAACACAAAAATTATAGACAGCATTTGTTTATGTTAATTTTCCCAAAGTTATTGTTATATAAATTTTGAGGAAAATACCAGTATTTTAACATTTAAATATACATTAGATAGAATATAGACCATGTCCCTCTCCCCACCCCTCCCACCCTCCCAGTTCACCATTTCAGTTCAGTTGTTTGATGCAGTCTTCAGTTGTTGTTCTTTTAATATGCTTCCCTCTTCACAAGAAATATTAATAAATGGGTTATTGCTGCATTAGCATCACAGATGAGGGATTACCATTCGTCATTTGGTTTTTCTGTGATTGTGTTACTTCACTCAATATATATCTCCCAGCTCCATCCATTTACCTGCAAAGTTCATGATATCATCTTTTATTGTTTCTGCTTGATAGAACTCCTATTGCTGTACGATGTACCACATTTTTTCTTATCCACTCATCAGTTAGGGGCATCTTGGGTTGGGTTCACTTCTTGCAATTGTGAAGAAGCGCAATAACATATAGCTTGGCTGTATATTCTGCAGTAGATTATGTCTTGTGGGTATATACCCTTAGAGGGTATGACCTGGGTAAATGGCGCAAGCTCATCTTGAGTCTCCCAAGGGTCTCCACACTGCTTCCACATGGCTCTAGAGTTACATCCCACAGCAAGGGATTGGTGTGTTCCCCTTTCCCACAACCTCTCCGCAACTTGGTATCATTTGTTTTCTTGATCCTGGCAGTCTTATCGGAGTGAGGATGATATCTTAGAGTGGTCTTAATTGCCATTTCTCTTAATTATTATGGACGTTGAAACAGTTCTTTAAGAGTGCTTTCTCAGCCATCTCTAGTTTCCTACCCTTGTGAAGTCTCTATTCAGCTCTTTGAGTTTGTTTGAACCATAATTATTATCATTCTTTTCAATTCTTTGTAAGTTCTTCCATGTACATTTTCTTTAGTGATGTCTTTATGGCGATTAGCATTGGCAGAAAAGATGAATAGTCTATTTTGGTTCTAGTTGTAATGTTTTCACAGGATTTCCCACATCTTTTGCCTATAATGGGTACTTACAAGGAGAAAGGCAGTAGGTCCTGTTGTCGAAGACCTGGCCTGTGAGATGAAAATTATGAGACGTCACTTGCTCAGTTCAACTGGCTCATGCAAAAGCTAGAAGAGGTTACAAAGGCCACTAAGCAACTACAGCAAATATGGTCTCCTTGAGACAAAGCAAGACTCCTCGTCAATATACTAACAAGCTCAACACCTGGAGATTTATGCAACAGTGGCAGCCAGTGTCTATACATATACCCCAAATCTATTTGGCTATTGCCTCTCTCCTTAGAGGAATAACTCAACACGGATGCCACAAGCGTGTGTCCTCTGGTGGTTGGGTGATGTTATGTGAGCCACAGTAAGAAACTTGTCACCCCTTTATAGAGAAACCACAGGGTTTAGCGTATTAGCAATACCAACCAAAGCATTCCTGTTTCTATGCTCACAGCCTAGCTTGACATAATAATTGTTACTGCTTAAATGCCTGTACAACAAAATAGCTTGTGCTTTTTTAGTATGACTAAAAAGGGTATCACTGGAAAAGACTGTCAACCCATGAAGGGAAAACAACCTGAACGACTGGAGTCCAAAAATGACAACTCCCCAAAGAAATTAGACTCTTTCTTCTCACCCACTCGTGCCCCTTTCCCAAACCCAGGGAACAAACTGCAGAGAGGAGGCGTGGTAGATAGTAAGGGCTGTGGAGAGATAGGGGTGAATCGTGAGACTACAGGAATATAGTCTGGACTCCTAACTGATCAGCATGTCTGAGCATACAAGCTTCTCCAACTGGACTATGAGAACCTTGGGTTGTTCAAAATTTGAACATAGATACTTGCAAAATGCACCAATTACCTGATTGTATGACATAATGAGTGACATCAATGCT
This sequence comes from Rhizomys pruinosus, assembly GCA_009823505.1. Lineage (NCBI taxonomy): Eukaryota > Metazoa > Chordata > Mammalia > Rodentia > Spalacidae > Rhizomys > Rhizomys pruinosus. The sequence continues at coordinate 784,422 of VZQC01007813.1, read as the reverse complement.
ATCTGCAAACAACTGTGTCATTGTATTGTAGAATCCCTTAAAAATAAATAAATAAATAAATAAATAAATAAATAAATAAATAAATAAATAAAAATAAAATATTTTGTAAGTGCTATAAAAAACTAAATATAAACATAAAGTTGGAGAGTTCTGTGATGCCATGGAAGGACATAATATTCAGATAATGGGTATAGAAAGAGATCACCAAAGTGAAACTATAGAATGTACTCTCAATAAAATTATAGAAGAAAATTTCCCAAACCAAGATGGAGAGAGAGAGAGAGAGAGAACTCAACCTAGAAATTATGTGGATATCTCCAGGTAGAAACAAGAGCAACATGAACAAAATAAGACAACATATCATCAGGCTTATGGATCACCAAATAGACAAAATTGAAAAAGATATTCTCCACAATATATTATAGTTAAAACATTAATATACGGAAAAAAATAAAGGGCATTGAAAGTTACAAGAGAGAAGCATCAAGTTCCTTATAAAGGCAGGCCCATCTAAATAACACCTGACTATTCAACTGCAAGCTTAAGAGTATGGAAAGATACATTCCAAGTTCTAAAAACCACAACTGTTAATCCAGACTCTTATATGCAGAAAAGTATCTATTAAAATAAAAGAAATTTAAACATCCTATGATAGAAATGGATTAAAGGAAGTTATGAACACTAAGCCAGCTCTACAAAGGATGCTGAATGGAAGGGTAAACACAACAAAAGAAGCACGGGGAATACATAAAAATTCCAGAACAGTTAATCAAAAGAAGTCTAAGAAAATACCAGAGAAATCAGCAAAACTACATTAATTAAGATACATCATTCAAAGTAACTCATTATTGGTATCAATCCCTCTAGTAAAGAGAGACAGACTAGAGATTGGGTTAGAAGGCAGGGTCCAACTTTTTCTATATATAAGAAACACACCTGACTACTGACCCAAACCACCTTATAGTAAAATGATGAAAACAGTAATTTTTTTAAAATAATGGAACTAAGACAACAAGTAGACTTAGCTATTCTAACATCTGATAAAATAGATTACAAAACCAAAACTACTCAGAAGATGTAAGAAGAGTCACTTCATACTCATTAATGAAACAATCCACCAAGAAGATATTACAATTCTAAATGTGTACATACCCAACACAGGTACACCAAATGTCAAAAAAGAAATACCAGTAGATTTAAAACCACAGATCAGCCTCAAAATAGTGATAATGGTTGCCTCCAATAATCACCTTTCACTAGTAGAGAGAAAATCTAGACAAAAACTAAGCAGAGAAATATGAAAGTTATATGACATCATAAATCAAATGGACATAACACACATCTACAGAACATTTCACCACAACACTAAAGATATATTCTGGGGTTGGAGCGATGGCTCAGTGCTTAAGAGCAATAGCTGCTCTTGCAGAGGACCTGGATTCAATTCTCAGCACCCACATGGCAGCTAACGATTGTCTGTAACTCCACTTCCAAGAGACCTGACACCCTCTTCTGACTTCCATGGGCATTGCATGACACAGGCACACTGGCATACATGCAGGCAATACACTAATACACAGAAAGTAATAAAAATAATAAATAGAATATTAAAAGAAGACACATTCTTCTCAATTAGTCCATGGAACTTTCTCTAAAATCACCCAAATATTAGTACACAAAGTAAGCCTCCACAAAATCAGGAAAATTGAAGTAACATCCTGAATTATTTCTGATCACAATAGTTTAAAGCTGGGCATTAACAGCAATAGAGATTACAGAAAGGTCACACTCGTGGAAACAAAATAACACACTGCTGAATGATAAATGAATCAAGGAAGAAATCAAGAAGGAAATTAAATAATTCCTACAACTCTCATTCTAAATGGAGAAAACTGGAAACATTCCCACTAAAATCAAGAACCAGACAGAGTTGTTCCCTATCTCCTATCCTTTTCAATGTAGTGCTTGAAATCCTGCCAAGAGCAATAAGACAAGAGAAGGAAATTAAAGGAGTACTCATTGGAAAAGAAGAACTTAAATTATCCCTATTTTCAGATGATATTATATTATAATAAGAGATCCAGAAAATTTCATCAAAAAACTTATAGAAATGATTAATACTTTCAGCAAAGTGGGAAGTTGCAAAATCAACTTACAAAAATCAGTAGAATTTCTATATACCAACAAGCAATCAAAAAAAGCATACAAGAAAACCCTCCCATTCATATTAACTTCAAAAAATAAAACACTTAGGAATAAACCTAACCAAAAAACATTAAAGATCTCCACAATGAGAACTTCAAAACTTTAAAGAGATAGAAGACACTAGGAGATAGAAAAATCTACCATGCTCGTGGATTGATATAAACAATATTGTTTATATTGATATAAAAATAACAAAACTATGTATAGATTCAATGTAATGCCAATCAAACTACCCACAATATTCTTCACAAAGCTAGAAAAAGTCATCCAAAAATTCATATGGAATCACAAAAGACCCAAGATAGCAAAAACAATCTTGAGCAAAAAGAACAATGCAGGAGGCATCACCATACCAGATCTCATGGTATATTACAGAGCTATAGTTATAAAAACAGCATGGTACTGGCGCAGAAACAGACACATAGATCACTGGAACAGAATAGAAGACCCAAACATAGTACACACAGTTTCAGCCACTTGATATTTGACAAAGGTGCCAAGAATACAGCATCTTCAACAAATAGTTCTGGGAGAACTGGATCACCACCTGTAGAAGAAGGAAATTAGCCCCTTATCTTTCTCCCTGAACAAAAGTCAACTCCAAGTGATTCAAAGACCTCAATATAAAATCCAAAACTTTGAAACTGCTAGAACAACACATATACACTACCCTCTAAGATGCAGCATATGAAAGGACTTTCTTAATGGGGCATCAGCTGCTCAGGCCTTAAGGGCAACAATCAGTAAGTGGGACCTTATTAAACTACAAAGCTTCTGTACAGCAAAAGAAACAGCCAAGGAAATGAAGAGGAAACTTATTTAGTGGAAGAAAATCTTTACCAACTACAAATCTGTATTAGTCAGGGTTCTCTAAAGAAACAGAAGCAACAGGATGAATATATATAGCGATATACAATTTATTGATTTGCTCACGTGACAGAGTTCAAGGATTCCAACAGTAGCTGTACCACACTGGAAAGGCCGAGACGAGAATCCAGGGAACTGCTCAGTCCGCAAGGCTGGATGTCTCAGTAGTCCCAATCCAGTGCTGAAGGCCAAATGGGTTCCAGGAGATCTGCCGGTCTCAGTACACACTGGGATCCGAAAGGTTGATCACAGCAGCAAGACAAACTCACCAGATGAGAAAGGCAAGCCACAGGAGAAAAAGGGGACCAGCTCCTTCTGCTGTGGCCTTAAATACTGCCTACCGGCAGAAGGTAACACCCACATTTGGGGTGGGCTATCCGGGTTGAGGCGGTCCAATCAGAAGACCCTTTTTCTCTTATTTGTTCCTTAGTCCAGTCAAGCTGACATCCAGGATTAACCATCACAACATCCAACAGAGGATTAATCTGCAGAATATACAAAGAACTCCAAAAATCAAAGTAGCGAGAAAGTAAATACCCCAATAAAAAGATTGGCTATAGATATGAACAGATAATTCTCAAATGAAGAAATAAAAATGGCTACGAAACACCTTTAAAACTGCTCAACACCCTTAGTAATTCGAGAAATGCAGATAAAAACCACTTTAAGATTCCATCTTACCCCAATCAGACTGGCTAAGATCTCAAAAATGAAGGACACGAGATGCTGGTGAGGATGTGGAGAAAGGGAACACTCATTCACTGTTGCTGGGAATGCAGACTACTGCAGCCACTATGCAAAACAGTGTGGGGAACTCTCCAAAAACTAAAAATGAACCTACCATACCACCCAGTTATACCACTCCTTGGCATATACCCAAAGGACTCATCTTACTGTAAAGCTACCTGTACATCCATGTTTCTTGCTGCTCTCTTCACTATAGCAAAGAAATGGAAACAACTTAAACGTCTCACAACACCTGAATGGAAAATGAAAACGTGGTACATCTACCCAATTCAATACTACTCAGCAGTAAGAAAAGATAAAATTCGCAGGGAAATGGATGGAACTAGAGAATGTTATTCTGAGTGAAGCAACACAAAAGCAGAAAATTAGGTGATGTGCATTCTCCCTCATTTGTGGATTGTGGCACCAATCCCTTTATGCGAGTATATATCCTGATATAACACCATGACCCAAAAAATTGGAAAGGACACATGGAGGAAAAGGAAAAGAAAAATCCCCAAACATGGGGGGGGGGGCAGTAGGTAACAGATGTTACTAGGGAGGAGGTCGAGAGGGTGGGAGTTTGGGGTTGGGGAGGAATGGGGGAGATACAAGGAGGGAGGATATGATTGGATGTGGAGGTCAGGAGAGGGGAGGGTGGGGATGATGCTAGTGCTGAGACTGCAGGAGGAGGAGGAGGAGGAGGAGGAGGAGGAGGAGGAGGAGAAGTGAAGAAAAAAGAATAGAGATGATTGGAGTTTGAGAGGCTAGGAAACCCAGAGTGTATTGTGATGCCCCCCAAGACCCCATGAGAAATTCACATACACTGTCTGAACATTAGAGAACAGGTTGTACAACCTGGTGGCTGTGTGGCAGGGAACACAGTGCAAGACAGAGGATACCTCCTTTTGAATGGTTGGTGAGAGCGATCCAAGTGACTCTCAAAACAAAGCAGGCAATCTCCAAAGCTCTTGATTATCTACCAGAAATAGAAAATAAGTCCCTACTCTTCAGAACAGGACAGGCTTCAGGGATAGGGCATAGATTAATGGAACAGGAGCTGACCTGGACCTTTTCTACCTGAAGTTAAGCACTCCTAATGCTGGACAATGTGCACACTGCTATGAGAGAAAATCAATCAATAGTAGAACCCAGTCCAGACTCTAACAATTATGATGAGCTTCCCAGTAGACTACCTCTATTGGTGCAGTAAAGGCACTGTTGTCTGGGGGATGGTCAACTGATATCTAATTGGACTTGGAACCCTCTCAATGAGAGTGAACCCATGAGAGCCAATGTAAACTCAGCCAAATGCACAGGGCTGGAGAGGACAGAACCTAGAGAAAACCCTATTGGTGTCATATCTCTATACAAATAAAATTTCTCACCATACACTATGGAATCTTATATTTACCAACAAGCATATCTTATACCACTCATCACAAGAGCTACTCTTTAAAGATGGAGGCCACTGCAGAATCCCACAACTGGTCAGGCACACAACATATACATCTGAAAAATCCCCATTCCTAGGAGACACATCTACAATTGGATGTCTACACACAGAATGAGGGACAGAGAGAAAATGAATGCACCCCTCAATTCTCACCAGTAAAGCTTCCTTACTCAATGGAGTGTGATCCAAACAGAAGGGCACAACTAGTCAAGCTTCAAAAAATGGGAGCCTCCAGAGTGTGTATACCTGGATGGGGCCCCTATATTAAACCTCACCTACCCATGGCTCAGGGATCATTGGGGAAGAGGAGGTGGAAAGATTGTAAGAGCCAGGGCTGGTGTGTGAATGTAGAGAAGCAGTAACTTACATGTCACAAGCAGTGACTTACACATGTAAACCTGTGGCAATGTAGGCATCAGACACATGCCAACTTGGACAAGGTCTTTAACAGAGCAAGAGGAATGAGTGGGGGACTGACCCTGGACTGAGGACTACAAGAAACTGGGTAGTGTTGGGTGTAAGAGTACTCCTTACCTAGGATGCCCAAATACGATGACTAGACTCCAGCAGATCTATTTGCACAGAAGGATGTCTGGGTTTGGCAGCTCGACTGGATAGGGCTTAGCTTGGATGTTGTAATCCATGAGCTCTGATGGTGGGGATTAGGCATGGGGGTTACTGAGTTTGATTGGGAAGCATAATATGAGTTGTACAAATGCTCAATACGAAAGAATCCTAGAACTTTGTAATAGTTTCCATATCCGAAAAGAAGCTTCTTTGATCAGTGATGAGAGGTAAAATTGACTGTAAATATAAGGATCTATATTTAGAATATGGTAAGAAATTATGTTGGTCTGGGTATGTGACAAATGCAGGTTTTTCTCTAGGATCTATGACTTCCTCATGTGTATTTGGCTATGTTTGTAACACCACACATAAGTTCCCGCTCATTGAGCATGCCTTAAGTTCAATTAGACAGATAATGCCACTACTGCACCAATAGAGATAATTTGCTGTGCCAGTCATTATTTTTTATTAGTCTTTACATCTGGGTAGGACGATTGGTTGGTTTTCTCCATTGGCACCTTCCACAGTATCCTCTGATACCATGAGAGTTAGACTTCAGGGAGGAAGCTTCCTGATCAATCCCAGCTCAAATTTTTCAAGACCTGTGTCTGTAGTATGGGCTGTCTTCAGCAACAGGGCCTTATCTTCCAATGATGGGAGGCAATTAAGGGCTGTGGCCATAATCTGTGTTATTTCGGAAGTCTCTTGGAACACCATGAATCAAAAGGAGGCTTCCCCTGTGTTTTCTGTTACATAGTCTTCAGCTATACAAAGGCATTCACATCATCTATTGTATGTGCATTTTAGTAGGTTTTAAACTAATACATTTCCCTCTACTTTGTCACACTATCTAAGTATTGTTTATTTCTCCTCTCTCACTCTCTACATTAGTTACCCCCATTGTCCCTATTTCCTCCTTAATAAAACCCATCTCCTACTATCCTCCTCTCTCAACTCCTTCCCTCTTACACTCATGGTTGCTTTTCATGGCTCCTGCAGTTACATCAGGTTATATGTTCACATGTAAGGATTTGAAACTAAGATCCACAAATGAGAGAGAACATATGTCACTTGTTTTTCTGAGTCCGTGTTACTTTCTTTAGTATGACACTTTCTAGATGCATCCATTTACCTGAAAATTTAATGATTTCATTTTTCCTTACAGCTGTGTAGAAATCCATTGTGAAAATGTACCATATTTCCATTATCTATTGATCATTTGAGGGAAATTTAGGTTGTTTCTATTTCTTAGCTTTACGTGAGGAGTGGTATAACTGGATCATGTGATAGAATTATTTTTAGATTTTTTTGAAAGTTCTCCACACTTGAACTGGGAGGGAAGAGGGAGGTTAGATGAGGGAATGAAAGGGGAGATAAAGGGAGTCTGGATGGCATGGGAAGTCGGAGGGAAATGTATAGGCTTGGAATCCTGCTGAGAAATACACACACAGTGTCTGAACATTGGCCCATGCATATCCCTGGGGTCTTTATGGCAAAGAGCACAGCACCAGACAGAAGAGACCTCCCTTCAAGTACATAGTCAGAGTAGTCCAAGAGACTCCTAAAATAATTTAGGCTGCCAGGCGTGGTGACACATACCTTTAATCCCAACATTTGGGAGGCAGAGGCAGGTGGATATCTGTGAGTTCAAGTCTAGCCTGGTCTACATAGTGAGTTCCAGGGCAGTTGGGTGTACAGGGAGACCCTGTCTGAAAAAAGGACAAAAAATAAAATAAAATAGCAGAGGCCATTGCCAGAGCCCTTGATTATCTCCCAAACAGGAAAGTAACACCCTACTACTGATGTTGACACAGCATACTTTGGACATATGACTTGGAGCAATGGAGCAGGAACCTACCATGAAGCCTGACAACTACATCTCTTAATTCTAGAAGATACAATGAAAGCTGCTAAGGGAGAACATAAATCAATGGTCCAACCCAGCCTTAAAGCCAAGTAACCATAATTACTGGCACACCAAACTGCCTTTATTGGTGCAATAGCAGTACTGTTATCTGTAGGGTAATCAACAGCTATCTAATTGGATTTAAAGCCCTCTCAATAGCAGTAACCTCATGGAAGGCACTGTGATTATACCCACATATACATGGCTGAACAGGAAATAGAGCTTAGGGAAAACCCTAGACAAATGAAATTTCTTACCATATGCTAAATACAGATCCTTATATTTACAGACAAGTATAGCATACACCATGTATCAAAGCAGATTCTTTTTGGAACAGATGGAGGCTACTGCAGAGTTCCTCAACTGGCCACACATAGAGAATAGGCTCATCCCTAGGTGACATATCTACAGTGGAACTCTACACCTATGACGGTGGAAAGAATACTAGTACATCCCTCAACACTCATCAAAAAACACCTCTTCAATATAGTGCTTTAAACACTTGCTAGAGCAATAAGGCAAGAAAAGGAAATTAAAGGAGTACTAATTGGAAAAGAGGAAGTCAAGCTATCCCTATTTGCTGATGATATGATTGTTTACTTAAGGGATGCTAAAAACTCCACCAGAAAACTCCTAGAAACAATTAACAGCTTCAGCAAAGTGGCAGGATACAAAATTAACCTTAAAAAA
>VZQC01007813.1:730865-768228 GCA_009823505.1 Rhizomys pruinosus | reverse complement strand
TATTATTATTATTATTAATATTTGTCGCTCTCCTTGTCGCTCTGTTCCCGGCCGGCAGGAAAAAGGAGAGGACACACTCTTGTTCTTCCAGACGCAGTTTATTCAGGCAACTCTTACATCATCATCATCTCTTCTTCTCCTTCCCGTGTCCCCTACTAATAATCTCTTCCCTCAACCCCGCCTCCTGCTAGGGTGCGAGCACCGTGGCGGTCTCTCATTGGTCTGTAAGCGGTATGCACAATATACGGAAGTCAGCGGACATGCTAATGAGGGTTCAGGTTTGGCGTTCTCTTGTTGGCTGGGGAATGAGCTGGGCAGTCAGGCCACAATCAGGCGATAAGACCTGGCCAGGGTCCAAAGTGCCATTTTGGCCAACGCCCACTCTCCACATCTCCCCCTTTCTTTTATAATATGGCAGAGAGAATGCCTGTCTTAGGTTGCCCCTGCAGAGGTATTCCTTACCCGTCATGGGGTCAAACAAACAGCATGGGTTTGTTCCCTGTCTTAGGTTGGTAATACATGCAGCGGGTCTTACCCGTCTTTGACTACTTCTCTAGCATGCCAAGCCAAACTTGAGGTGAACTGCCCAGTTCAATAGCGGCAAGAGCCTGCACGAAGAACGCTCTTTCTCTGCGCTGATTGTTCCGCATTCGCATCAGACACCACAGACACAATGACCCGCGCAGGATTATACTGCAACCCAAACCCGCTATTCCAGCCCACTGCTGTAGGTGAGACACCGCCTTCGACATCCAAGAGATAAAACCCTCCGACATGAACAAGTCTACTCGTGTAGAATCGATGTGCACGATGGATGAGCGGAGTTCTTCCAATAGAGAGTCGAGTTCACCGGACCAGTTTCTTGTTAAATGATATGAGAGACTGCGTGATAGATTAGCTGCATGGCTCAGATTCTGAAAAGGTACAGAGGTAATGTAGAGCCCAGAATGTCTCCATTCACTCCCCAACTGTGCTATCTGTATAAGCACGTCGAGCTGATCCTGCACAAAATCAACCCTTTAATTGAGTGACAAAAAGGCGGGGGAATACTTGCGCTGATTGGGTGACCGGGATAGGTTTAGCGAACACTGTCATCAGCCCCCAACGAAGCTCTTCCGTCATCGCCATGGGCCATGGCACCATCATCACGAGTATCCCACACTTCCACATCTTGAACCACTCGGGTGAAAGGAGCATTAAAGGTCTGAAACACTGTTATGACTATAGAGGGGACAGTGACAGCAAATCTTACCGTGTCTTGAGAGTGAAGGGGAATGGAAAAGAAGCAATCTTTTATCTATAATTATAATGGGCCAGCGTCTTGGAATTGCTGAGGGCAGAGGAAGCCCCCGCTGCACGGGCCCCATAATTACCATTTGTTTAAGCACCCTCGCCGCCCCATTCCCATCTGCCCTTTTGTCATTTGCGTGACTGCAGCCGCTAGGCCAGAATTGGTAAGAGGGCCGCCAAATTCCCGACAGACCTTCATCCACACTTCAAAGCCTTTATTTTTGTAAGGGTTTATTGCCTGCCTACACTCCTTTGTACATTGTTCAAATACCAATTGTTTAACAAGCGGCATGGCAGTGTCAGGGTCACCAAATACTTTTCCTGCTGCCTCCACCATTCTTGCCACAAATTTTTTTAATGATTTTAAAATCGAGTGGCTCATGATAACGGTTATCGTCCTGTTGGTTTTGGAAGACCGGAAAACATAGGGCTGGATTTTGAGCGGCTACCTCCCTCCAGCACTCCGGATGAAACGAAGTGCCAGGTACCGCAAAAGGCGGAGGGGGTCCCGGGGCCGTCGGCAGTAGTGGAGGTCCTGGGGCTGCCAGCTGTATGCTAACCTTCACTTGCTCCATGCTTTCTACCAAACTCTCCAACTCATCAGCAGACATGTCCTGCTCTTCATCCTCAACCCCCTTGGGTGGCGCCTGTTTCTCTTTTAGCTGCTGTAGAAGTTTTTCCCCTTTTTTTATTTCTGCTGCGCAGCTCCCTTCATCGCCCAAGCAATTTCCTATTAATTTCCAAATCAGATCTAAAATTTGGGTCTTTATGCCAATTCCTGTCACTTTCAGCAGTTCCTTTAAGGTATTGCACATTTGCCACATTGAATTTGAATTCCCCATGGTCTCTACTTCTGAGAACCTTATAGTCCCACCTTACCTGGGAACTTACTGGCTAGCCCACCTGCCTGTGTCTGGTTCTGAACCATGCTCGCACCGACGGAGGTTCCCCGTCCAGGCCACCACTTGTTGCTCTCCTTGTCGCTCTGTTCTCGGCCGGCAGGAAAAAGGAGAGGACACACTCTTGTTCTTCCAGACGCAGTTTATTCAGGCAACTCATACATCAACTCTCTTCTCCTTCCAGTGTCCCCTACTCATATCCCCTCTCTCAACCCCGCCTCCTGCAAGGGCGCGAGAGCCGTGGCAGTCTCTCATTGGTCTGTAAGCAGTATGCACAATATACGGAAGTCAGTGGACATGCTAATGAGGGTTCAGGTTTGGCGTTCTCTTATTGGCTGGGGAATGAGCTGGGCAGTCAGGCGACAATCAGGCAATAAGACCTGGCCAGGGTCCAAAGCGCCATTTTGGCCAACGCCCGCTCTCCACAACTGGAAATTTGTTCTTGTGAACTTGTGACAATGGTGGTGTTGAGCACAAGATCCAGGCCAACTCAGTCAAATAAGTGCCCAGAATGGAGTGATGTAAATGGGCACCAGGCCAGCTACCTCGGAAACTGGTGGAGACTAATTACTGCTGGGTGAGGGAGAGAACTTCCTTAAGCCCTCTAGATAGGCTGAGTACAATCCAGTGTATGAACCTGCACCAAAGGACATCTGTTTGACCAGATGAGCCTTAATATGTATGGCAGAATTCAGAGGGACCAGTGGCAGGTAGGAGGGTATGGATGGAAGGATGGGGGTAGGTGGTCTAAACTGCATCAGTTTGCAATCAAAGTAGCAGTGTATAATGGTTCCCCTTTCCTTGCATCCTTGACAACATTTGGTATCATTTGTTCTCTTGATCTTATGCATTCTCACTGGGGTAAAGCAATATTAGAGTGCTTTCGATTTGCATGTCCCTAATTACTAAGGATGTTGAACTCTTTCAAGTTACTTCTTAGCCGCTTTTTTTTTGGTATTTTTGAGTCAGGATCTCCCTTTTAGTACCAGCTGTCCTGGAGCTTGCTGTGTAGACCAGGCTGGCCTTGAACTCACAGAGATCTGCCTACCTCTACCTCCCGAGTGCTGGGATTAAAGGTGCTCACCACCATGCCCGGCTACTTCTTAGCCATTTTTCTTTTTCTTTTGAGAGCTCTCTAATCAGTTCCATAGCCCATTTTTAATTTGGTCATTTGTTTTCTTGATTCTGCTTTTTGAGTTCTTTGTATATTCTGGATATCAGTCCTCTGATGTATAGTTGGTGAACTTTTTCTCCTTCTCTTAAGGCTTCCCCTTCAATTTGTCTTGATGTTGACGTTGTTGTAATTTTTTTAACTTTAATGAGGTCCCATTTGTCAATTTTTTAAATTTTATTTATTTTATGTCTATGAATGTACTGTCTGCATGTCAGCTTGTGCACCAGTGTCATGCAATGCTGCAGTCAGAAGAGGGTGTCGGATTCCCCTGGAACTGGAGTTAAAGACAGTTCTCAGCCACCATGTGGGTGCTGGGGATCAAACCCAGGTCCTCTGCAAGAGCAGTCAGTGCTCTTAACCGCTAGGCCATCTCTCCAGCCCTGCAGTTTTTTACCTTAATTCCTGAGCCATTGATGTACATTTAGAAAGTCCTTTTCTGCACCTACATCTTGTAGATTACTGCCTATATTTTCTTCTAACAATTTCAACATTTCAGGTTTCACATTGAGGTTTTTTATTGATTTGGAGTTTACTTTCATTCAGGGTTCTAGGAATGGGTCTAATTTCATTCTTCTATATGTGGAGATCCAATTTTGTCAGCAGCATTTGTTAAATATGCTGTGCATTCTTGGCACCTTTGTCAAATATCAGGTGGCTGAAATTGCATGCACTCATGTTCAAGTCTTCCAATTTTTCCCCACAACTTGTCAAATGCAGAGACTATTTTTGTAAGGTGTCCAGCCCTAAGTGACAAATCTACAATGAAACCTCTACAGTTAATGCATAAGGAACATAGTATAGCGGGGTTCAGAAAAATATTAATGCATCTCTCAACTCTCACTAATAAAGCATCTTCATGAAATGCAAGGTCATTAACACAGAAAGTCACAGCTGGCCAAAGTACAAAGAACAAGAGACTGAACAGCACTTACCCTGAATAAGACACATATCAAATCTCTGCTACCAAAGGCTCAGGGACCTTTGCAGAAGAGTGGCTGAAAGACTGGAATAGCAAGTGGTAGTGGATGACAATAAGGAAATAAAGTTTTCCAGACAGGTGGGAAGGTACTTATATGAATTTCCAGCATTGGTAAAAGCATGCACACGATTCTTGAAAGCACAAGCAAGAGAAAATCCAGGACAGAATTTGGGAAACTGTTAAGAAGCCTTAACCTTAGGAGCTATTGGTAACCGATAACTACTGGGAAAGGGAGAGTGGGTTTTCTTTAAGAGAATGATCCTAGATAAGTTAACCAGGATCCAGTTGATGGACTCACATTGAAAGATATTTGGAGACACAACTTGATTTGGTAGACTCTAACATATATGATAGAATACATGAAATCTGGTGGAGGAGGCTAGAAGAAGGAGCCAGATAGGGGAGGGAGTCTAAATATAATCAACAAATATTGTATGAAATTCACCAAAATTCAATTAAAAATAAATAACTCGTGAAAAAAATTATCAAAACACATCACATTGAATAAGTCAAATTATTACATTAAAAAGTTAAATCTGACCGGGCGTGGTGACGCACGCCTTTAATCCCAGCACTTGGGAGGCAGAGGCAGGCAGATCTCTGTGAGTTCAAGGCCAGCCTGGTCTACCTAGCGAGCTCCAGGCCAACTGGGAGTAAAGGGAGACCCTGTCTCAAAAAGATAAAAAAAAAAGTTAAATCTGGATAGTATATGTTCCTTTTATGTCAAATGTCCAGAAAATGCAGAGAGAGAAAATAGAATACTGACCAAGGATAGGAGGGTATTAGTGAAGAATGACTGCTAATGGTTATCAGACTTATTTAATTAGAGGGGAACAAATATGCTAAAGTTACATAGAGATCATGGTGGCACAAATATTTGAAATATATATATAATAATTAATACTGTATTTTATATGTGAAAGGTTTAATTTTAGTATATGAGAATGGTTCGATGAATAATTATAAAAAGTAGAAAATAATTTCAACATAATTCTTCACAAAAATTGAAAAAAATCTCATATTTCACACTGAAACCAAAAAATTTCAGGATAGTCAAAAGAAGCCTGAACAATAAAAGACTGCTAGAGATAATATCATCCCTGATTTTAAGTCATACTAGATTCATACTAGTAAAAACAGTATGATACTAGCACAAAAAGAGACACATTGATCAATGGAACAGAATTGAGAACCCAGCTTTAAGTCCACACATGTAAAGTCGTCTGACTTTTTTATTTTATTTTTGAATGTGTATGAATGTACTGTCCGCATGTAGGTTTGTGCACCCGTGTCATGCAATGCCGTGGAGGTCAGAAGAGGGTCTCGGATTCCCCTGGAACTGTAGTTCTCCTGGAATTGGAGTTACAGACGGTTCTCAGCTGCCATGTGGGTGCTGGGGATCGAACCCGGGTCCTCTGCAAGAGCAGTCGATGCTCTTAACCGCTAGGCTATCTCTCCAGCCCCCAAAGTCATCTGACTTTTTACAAAGGGGCTGAAAATACACAATGAAGGGAAAAAAGCATGTTCAACAAATGACGCTGGTCAAAGTGGGAAAGCTCCTTAGCAGCTATAACTCTGATAGATGACTAATATCTAGAATATACAAAGAGCTAAAACAAGCTAAGCACCAAGAAAACAAACAACCCAATTCAAATTGAAGCAGGAAACTAAATGGAAACTAAATAGAGAGTTCTTTTTTTTTTTTTTTTTTTTTTTTTTTTTTTTAAAAAAGGGTCTCCCTGTAGCCCCAGCTGCCCTGGAACTCACTCTGTGGACCAAGGTGGCCTTGAACTCACAAAGATCCGCCTGCCTCTGCCTCCCAAGTGCTAGGATTAAAGGCTTGCACCACCACGCCCAGAGAGAGTTCTTAAAAGAAGAAATACAAATAGCTAAGAAATATTTTTATAATGTTCAACATACTTAGCCAACAAGGAAACGCAAATTTAATCCATGAGATTTCATCTTACCCCAGTCAGAATGGCTAAGATCAAAGACACAAAGGACAACAAATGTTTGCATTGATATGGATAAAGGTGAACACTTAGTCACCATTGGCAGGAATAAATACTGGTGTAGCCACTATCAAAATCATTATGGAGACTTCTCAACAGGGCTGGAGAGATGGCTCAGCAGCTAAGAGACATGTTATTGCAGATGACTGGAATTTGGTCAGGATGCTCACAATCCACCCAGAACTATAGCACCAGGGTGATCCAATGCTTCTGGCATCTAAAGGCATCTGCACTTATGTGCATAGACCTATGCAGATATACACAAAGTCTCCTGATTAAAAAAAAATTAAAGCTAGAAATGTATCTAACATATGATACAGTGATACCACACCTGGGCATATTTCCAAAGGAGTCTACCTTTCACGGTGTTGGAAAGTACTATGTAATCTACCTGAAGAGAACATTTAACATGAAACTTATCCAACTCTGAATCCTCCAACCTGCAACAAGTGGTCTAGAAGATAAGCTGACTGGCACAACAGTGGCATGGATATTAGAGGAATAACCAACTGCTTTCTAATTGGATTTATGGTCTGCTTCATAGGATGCAATTCATGCCTCATAATAATGTCAGGCCTAGGAGCCTGAGGCTAGAAAGCCCAAAAGATATGGGAAAAAGTGTGATACAAGTATTCTGATAAATATAATATTAAACTGATCTCTAGTGACTCATTGTTATACCCATAGGTTAATGAAACTACATGGAAAGCCACTACTGTAGGAGTGTAATAAAAGTTATACATATATGTATATAAAAGAAGTTTAAATGGAGCTACCCTACAATGGGGGAGAAATGCCCTACTAGACACCACAGTCTAGCAAATGTATGATCTATCTCTTTAAATTCCAGGTCGGTGGAGTCCCAGAGATCTCCTTGCCAGGAACACTGCAGGTTATTGCTATGGCTATTGATCTTGATTACCCTTCAAAACTTTATCGAAAAACATATTGCTGAAGACATCACAGAGTTGAGTCATAGTACATGGAAAAATCAAGCTTGCACTAATCTGCAACTTCATCCCTACAGGCTAGATTTCACAGTGCTCAGTGGTTCTACCCATGTTATCAGGGGAGAAAGGTAATGAACAATCTTACCCAGGTATGAACCCTATAATCTACAATAATGACTGGCCTGGTAACATATGCCCTCTGGTATAAAAGTGGTGCAAATATGGGAGTAACCAACCACTTTGTGCTTGGAATAAAATTCACTCCACTGTATGAAACTCATGTGTATTAGTCACTTTTCTGTTGCTGTGATAAAACCACCATGACCAAGGGAAGAGTTTATTTGAGCTTACAATTGACGATTCCAGGGAATTCGAGTCCATCGTGGCAGGGAAGCATGGTGGCAGGAGCTGGAGCAGAAAGCCAGGGTTCACATCTTTCATTGAGCACAGGAAGCAGAGAGAGAGAGCAGCTAAAGACTAGTAAGGCTTCTTGAACTCTCCAAGCCCGCCCCCAGTGATGTACTTCCTCCAGCATGGCCACACCTTCTAAGATGTCCCTAAACAGTGCCACCAACTGGAGACAAAAGGTCTGAATACTTGAAGCCTATGGGGGAGATTCTCATTCAAACCAACACATCATGCCTAATACAGGTAACTGAGCTCAAAACCCATTGCTGGCTAACTCAAAGGCCCTAGGAGAGAACTTAATTTTCTTATTCTGCTAAATGGACATAGTAATAAGCTACCCCTTAAGTTCTTATCTAATACCACAGATTAGTATACGTCTCAATCTTTATTACAGAAGCTTCTGGTTGTAGTAGATGGCAATTAATACAGAGACCTGCTGGTTAATGAAAAGAGAATCAAAGACTGTAGAGTACTTAGCTCTAAATCAGGCATCTATATCATACACCCTCAACCCAAGGTTCAATGATCATCATGGAAGAGGTTGCAAAAAATGATTCTCAAGCCAGAAGTAATGGGTTTCCGCATCAAAGCAGTATTTCCCAGACATGACACTACTACTATACACATGAACTCACAGAAACTATGACTGCATGCAAAAATCAAGCCCCCAACATCCCACCATGGATGACAGAGGGGCTCATGAAGTCCATTTGTATCTGACTAGGTATTAGCAATTGATGGCCTCTATGGGAAGGAGGTAAGTTTTCTTCTAGGATGAAAACACTGAGAGTCTAGCCACACTCCAATGAATGGTCCTTTGTCTGTGCACATACAAGATGCATTAAGTGGACTTAGTGAGTTTGCAAAAGATAACACTTGACCATTGGAGGGAAGCCTGGGGTAGAGTAGATGGAGGGGAGGGAATGGGACATGGATTCGATCAAAACACATTCTATGCATGTATGACATTTTCAAGCATTAAGAAAAAATGACAAAAAAAAAACAAAATGGTAACTTAAGATCCAACATATCAATAATTATCTTCAGTGCAAGTAGCACCATAGACTACTGAAAAGACACAATGTAACAGAGAAATTAAAACTAACAAGACCTAAATTGATGCTATTTATCAGAAACACTTCAAATTCAAGGAGAGAACATGAAAGGAAAAAGATTCCTGGCTGTGCATCATTATTGTTGTCTTGAATCTGAAAGCTATGATTACCAGCCTGCAAAAGGTTAGATCTATTAACATTCTCCCATTGGGAGAGAACGCAGATTCGTGAGGACCCACCCTTTCCCAGGACAAATAAGCAGCTAATAATTGAAGCCATCCACCAGTTGCCCATACTCCTGTACTTAACATCAGTAAAGGCATTGCTTTACCAAGATAGACTTAAGTGGCATTGTTTCCTTGGTCTGTTATTGCCCTCTGTATCTGGGGTGAATAGAAATACATTACCTAGGAAATGTCATATAACATCATACCATAATTAATAATAAAACTAACAGGCATGACAAACAGAAAGGACAATAGCAGACCCACTAAAGTTATTAAACACAAATAAATAACAGAAATAAAAGTATGAATCCACCAGATGTGGGAGGATCCAGTTTGAGTTAGCAGCTAGCATCCCTCAGGGCATAAGGTGGAAGTCATGAGGTTCCTCTGACACTACCCTATGAGGGAGCAACTCACAGCCCAGGCACATGATGCTAGGCAGGGCAGCAGCATACAGGGGCATGAGTCTGGGCTCTGGTATTGGCCCTGAGTTGTGACATCATTCTACCTATAAAAGGGCCCGCAACGTGCAATAAAGTGAATTCTCCATTGCCATCACACAGAATTCCGGGATCCATTATTTTACACATATACAGGCAGCAGCAGGCCTGAATTTTAAGTGTCAGGTGCTCGTGGGGTGGATGGGGGTCCATCAGACCACGAGCCTGATTTGATAGCATAGGGGTTAGATTGAGGTTAATCAGGTAACCAACCTGTGGAGTGAATTGTCAGTTGTGTAGGCTAAAGATAGGTCATCAACCATCAGCCTAAAATTCCTATCCAGGGGCTACCAGTTTCTGGGTAGGTGAATGGACATGGCTAGATAGGAAGCATTCTGATTCCCAGGCTAAGGACCTGGGTTTGGAAGTACCTCTCAGGTCGAGGTACAAAAGTGTCCAGCTGACCTCTACACCGAGGGGTCAGCTCCCAGCTTAGTAGGACTGCATTGTACCTGTTCATAGCAAGAGAAGATTCCTACAACCAGAGAGTCATAATGATCTTAGGTTTCTCACTAAAGAACCAATTATACTGAAATAATATACCAATCCAAAGATATGGTTAAGAATTTCATCACAGGGATGGAGAGATGGCTCAGCAGTTAAGAGTACTGGCAAAAGACCCGGGTTTGGTTCCCAGGACCCATATGGTGGCTAAAAAATATCTATAACTGTAGTTCTAAGGGATCTCACAGCCTCTTCAGACTTCTGTAAGCATTGTACAACACAGGTGTACTTATATACATATAGGCAATATACTCATACACATAGAATAAAATAAAATATTTTTCAATGTATATTTTTATTGAAATTTTATGCATTTCATACAAACAATCATCTACCTCCCTCATCTGTTCCTTTGTTTAGCACCTCCTACCGGATTACATGCATTCTGGCATATATGTTAAGTCTTATCAAGTCAAGTTAGTGTACCTAGATCTCCCTCAGTGTAAGTTTATCCACTGGGGTCTAGGCAGCCTATCTAGAGTCTCTCCCTTGAAGAAGATGAAGTTACCTTCATCCAGAAGTGATCAGCTGTCAATACTTCCTTGGCTAAGGGTGGGGCCTGCTGCCCATTTTCTCAGTCCTATGCTGAGTTTTTGTCTGCATGAGTTTGCATGGGTCTTGTGTATGTTCACATCATTGTTATAAGTTCAAATAAATTTAAAAATTATAATAATAAATCAGAAACTGAATTTCAGCACACCAAATGTGGTGGCACAAACTTTTAATCCTAGCACTCAGGAGGCAGAAACAGGCAGATCTTTGTAAATCTGAGGTCATGTTAGTCTACATAGCAAATTCTGGGCCATCCAGGGCTACATAATGAGACCCCACAGTTTTCTATCAGCAACTGATAAAAATGCTAAAATTAGCAATACAGAAGATCTGAATAAGAAACAGAAATAAATATAAACAGGCATATGTAAAACAGTCCACCCAACAACATCAGAATATGGAGATTTTATTTTCAAAAGCCATGAAATATTCACAAATTTAGACCATATCCTGGGTTATAAAGCAAGCCATATCGTGCTTATAAGAACTAAAATCATATAATGTGTTCTATGACAATGGAATCAAGGTAGAAATTAATATAATTAAAACAATGTTACATTACCTAAAATATGTAAATTAACTTTTAAGTAAATCACATCTTAAAGAGAAAAATCTCAAATAAATCAAATACACCAAGCTGAATATAAAATACAAATTTTGTGAGAGTGAGCTAAAGTAGTATCAAAAAATAAATTTACATTGTAAAAAGATTCACAGTGGATTAAGGAAAGGATTCAAGTACTAATTTTTACCTTAGGAAACTAGAAAGAGAAAAATAAACCCAAAGCAAGTGGGAAGATAATAAATATCATAGTCAAAAACAATAATGTTAGCTTTAGAATAATACAGAACAATGCAGGAGATTGGGGTTAGAAAGATGGCTTGGTGGTTAAGAACACTTCCAGCGCTTATAGGGGGGCCTGGGTTTGGTTCCCAGGACTGGCTGTCCTTAACAACCATCCATAACTGCAGTTCCAGAAGATCTAATGCCCTTTTCTGGCATCTGCAGTCATTGTCACATGAGGTGCACAGATATATATGCACTCAATACACTCACTGAGATAAATTCTTTTTAACTGAAAAAAAAAAAAGAATGCAAGACCTTGTGGAAGTAGAGTAATGAATAGTCTGGAATACTGACTTACAGGTATGGAAAGCTTATTGGATGACTGAACGTCCAACAACTGTGATTATCTACATAGGGTCTGTATGAGACTGGGCCCATTAACACTTTGTCATGGAAGAGGGATGGTATTCATGTGATCATACCCGTCCCTGTGGATTTATATGCAACATAATGGTTGGTCCAGAGAGGAGAGAATATTCTTCAGTGGTGTGGCCACTGCTAAGATGAACATGCTCCTGAAAACAAACCTTCATGCATGCTCCTATAAACAATCCTAACAAAACTCCTTGGGTCACACATACATGCAAAGAGAACATGGAAGTAACAGGGGGCTAGTGGGGAAGAGCAACTCCTTCAGTAGTGGAAGGAGACAAGAGAAGTTAAACGGAGGTGGTGCATATGTTTGATGTACATTACGCACATGTGTGGAAATGTCATAATGAAGCACATTAGTATGTATAATTAATATATGCTAATAAAAAACATTAAAAAACAAACAATAAAGTAAATTAATAAAACATGGTATTCTCTCATGCGCAGAAACTAAAAGCATCAAGCTGAATACAGAGCAGTGATTCTTCAAGGTTGGAAAGCATGCTAGGGTAGATAAAGAGAAGCTGACTTTGATTGGTGTACATTGAAAACAATATGTATAATAAATATTACTCAAATATTCTACTTCTCCTTGTCTGAAATGGTTACTTTGTGGTATTCCAGGCCTATTTCTTCTCTACTTTTTCAAATTTATGAATGTAATATTACTTGCAACATGCATTTTTTATATTTTAATGTTTACAGGTGCATTAGTAATACTCTAAATTTCACTTATGATATTGTTGATTTGAATCTTCTCTCTTTTTTGTTAAGTTGATAGAGATTTCTCAATTTCATTGATTTTTTCCAAAGAACTAGTTTTAAGTTTTAATTTTTTTAAATTTTATGTGTATAAGTGTATTGACTGTATGTAAGTGCATCCATGTCGTGCAATATTCTTGGAGGTCAGAAGAGCACATCAGATTCCATAGAACTGGAGTTATGGGCAGTTGTGAGCCACTATGCAGATGCTGGGAACTGAACCTGGATCTTCTGCAATAACAGTAAGGGCTCTTAACCACTGACCCATCTCTCCAGTCTCCAGAAGAACTAGGTTTATAAAAATACTCTCCTTTCCTTTTTGTTAAATAGGCCTTGAAAAACCACCAAATAACCAGTTCAAACAAGGGGAAGCAAAATTTCGAGTAGTTCTACAAGAAGGAGAGAAACTGAATTCATTATTTTAAAGCTCCAGAAAATGAAATCTCCAAGCTTACTTTGTCTCACTGGAGCATTCTACCAATCAGCAAAATAATTAACATAACTTTGCATAAGCTGTTCCAGAAAACAAGACAGAGGAACTTTTCTAAACCATTTCAGGAGGCCATTTTTACTAATACTAATACTAATACAAAAATAAGAAAACTAAAATTATATATCACACATGCAATTAGATGTAAAAATCCCCAACAAAATTCTTGTAAACTGTATCTCATATGTTTTAAAGTAAAAACTGCCTAACAATCCAAAAACAAATGAATGGATTAAAAAAAACAGTACTATATTCTTACAGTAGAATGATTTTAAACCTTAAAATATGGAAGGATAACATCTAATGACAACACGAGCCTTGTTGACATATGATAAATGAAATAAGCCCATCTCCCAACATTATTACACAATCCCATTTTTGTGACTCATCTATCAAAATAAAAATCATTGAATCAACACATGGAATAGTAATCTCCATGGGCTTGAGAGAGGAGAGAAAAGTAGTAACAAATTGACATCAAATTCCAGCTCAGTAAGATGAGTAACTTCAAAACTATGCTGTCCAACAGTGTACCTATAGCCATCAGTACTGTGTATTACAAATGTTAAAGGGTAGCTCTTATTTTAAGTGGTTTTATCACAATAAAACAGGATTACACACACACACACACACACACACACACACACACACACACCTGACCCTGACCCAAAAGGGACCTTTATCCAGGCAGAAAATCCTGGTTCAATATGAAATAATCAGTAAATGAAATCTACATTCTCAAGAAGCTTAAAAAAAGTCAGATTTAGCAGCACAGGCCTGTAATCCCACCTGTTTAGGAAGGGGAGGCAGAAGGATCACAAGTTCTAAGCCTGCTTGGACTACAGAGTGAGTTGAAGGACAGTCTTTACAATTTAGTTACATGGTATCTCAAAGTAAAAAGTTAAAAGGATCTTCAGCAAATGGTGCTGGCAAAACTGGATCACCACTTGTAGAAGAATGAAATTAAAACCTTGTCACCTTGTACAAAAGTCAATTCTAAATAAATCAAAGACTTCAATGTGAAACCTGAAACTGAAAATGTTAGAAACAAACATTGGCAGTATCCTACAAGATATAGGTGTAAGAAAAGACTTTCTAATTAGACAGCAGCTGTGCAGGAAATAAGGCCAACAATCAACAAATGGGACCTCATTAAACTAATAAGCTTCTGTACAGAAAAAGAAACAAAGAAGTGAAAAGAAAACCCACAGAGTGGGAGGAAATATTCACCCATGACACATCTGACAGCAGTTTAACATACAAAGTACATAAACTACTCAGAAAACAAAAGGACTAAGAAAACAAATGACCCAATTAAAATATGGGTGAAAGATCTGAATGGAGACTTCTTAAGAGAAGAAATAAAAATGACTAAAAAACATTTAAAAATTTTTTCAACCTTGCTAGTAATTAAGGAAATTCAAAGTAAAACCACTTTAAGATTTCATCTTACCCTGGTAAGACTGGATATGATCAAGAAAACAAAGGACACCAAATGCTAGAGGGGTTGTTGTGAAAGGGGAACACTCATCCACTGCTGGTGGGAATGAAAACTTGTGCAACTCCTATGGAAAGCAGTGTGGAGAACTCAAAAAACTAAAAATGAACCTCCCATTTGACCCAGTCATACCATTCCGGGTGTATACCCAAAGGATTCATCCTATAGCAGAGATATTAGCACAACCATGTTTATTGCAGCTCTTTTCACAATAGCAAAGAACTGGAAACAACCCAAGTGTCCCTCAACTGATGAGTGGATAATGAAAATCTCTGTTTGCCAGGCATAATTTAAGTCCATAGCTTCATCATCAATAACGTATTTTTTAAAATATTTTGTTTTAAATGTCATATGGACCGACACAAATAATTTTCTACATAAAACACCAAAGACAAGATCCATGAAAGAAAAAAAATGATAAGTTGGAGTTTATTAAAATTTAAAACTGGACACTTCTAGAGGCAGACCCAAGCAGATCTCTGTGAGATTGAGGCCAGCTTGGTTTACATAGCAAGTAGCAGGCTACCTTGTCTCAAATAATACCAAAAAATTAATGTTTGTGAAACAAACATAAAAGACAAGCCACAAACTGGGAGAAGACATCTGTAAAGAAATATCTGAGGAGGTATGACCATATTGATGGAGACAGTACTTACTTGAGTCACAGAACAAACAAGGAGAAATCAAGCTGGTACTGATCTTGAAGCTACATCTCTGCTGGATAGCTTTGTAGTACCAGAAAGTGGTATACATGTTATTGGCAAGGAAAGATAATCATCAACCTCAACCAGCTGTGAACCCTATGAGCTACAATAACAAATGGGTTGGCAAAATATTCCCACTGGTACAATAATGGCATGAATGTTATTATGGGAACAACCAACCACATTCTAATTGGATTTAAGGACCGTTTCACAACAGGGAGTCCATACTTGACACTTCTCAGGCCCAAGAACCTGTAGCTAGACAGGCCACAGGGGAGAATCTGCCACTATCATTCTGTTAAATAGACATACTGGTAAATTAACTCCTAATGATTTATTGTTATACCAATAGGTTAGTACATGTCTCATTTTTCACCAGAGAAGCTTCTTCTACACCAGGTGGTGATTACCATAGAGACCCACAACTGGTTAATGTGCAGATAATAAGACTACAATGTGTTCAATCCTAAACAGGACTCATATTTGATATCCTCTCTTTCCAACACTCGGGGATCATTACAAAAAAAGGGGGAGAAAGATTGTAAGAGCTAGACATGGTAAATGAAAAGGAAATTTCGTTATACAGACAACACAGGGTAGGTTCACATATGAACCAACAGGCTTTAGGGCAGCATGCAAATAGATGGCAGAGGTGGACAAGAAGCCCGAGCCCTACCTGGGTATTTGTTGGATGTTGGGTGAAAGGATGCTGGTAAGTTGAGTGGACTCCAGAGCTTGGAACCACACCCAGAAGCTCTTGGAAGGCACAAATTAGAATGGATAGATAGGCCTTCCAAGGGCTTCTGGGTGTGGTGGCGCACGCCTTTAATCCTAGCACTTGGGAAGCAGAGGCAGGCGGATCTTTGTGAGTTCAAAGCCAGTGTGTTATACAGAGCGAGTTCAGGACAGGCTGGGCTACATGGAGACCCTGTCTCGAAAAGACCAAAAAACAAAAAAAAAAAAAAAAAAAAAAACCCAAGAACTAATTTAATAAATAAAAGGATGGATAATAAATAGAGGAAATGAAATCTAGGGTGGTAAAGGACAGGGAATGTGAATGTTATTTATCCCATTCAGAATGGCTAAGATAAGAAAGCAAATGACAACAAATTCTGGCAAGAATGTAGGGAAAAAGGAACCCTCATTCACTACTGGAAGGATTGCAAATTTATACAGCCACTATGGAAACCAGTGTGCAGATTTTAAAAACTTTAAAAACTAAAAATAGGGCTACCATATGATCCATCTATACTGTTCTTTGGCATATACCCAAAGAATTCAATATGCTACTACAGAGATATTTGCTCATCCGTGGTTATTGCTGCTCTTTTCACAATAGCTAATAAATAGAAACACCCTAAACATCCCTCAACTAATGAATTGATAAGGAAAATGAGGTACATTTACACTACAACAGTAAAGAAAAACAAACTCATGAAATTTGCACATAAATGGATAGAACTAGAAACTGTTATACTAAGTGAGATAATCCAGACTCAGAAAAACAAGCTGCACATGTTCTCTCTCATTTTTGGACCTTAGCTCCAAATCCTTAAATACAAGGTACCTCTTAACATTCATCAAAGAAGCTTCTTTTGGTAACAGATGGAGATAATCACAAAGTTTCACAACTGGTCAAATACAGAGAATGACTGTGGCCTAGTCCTAAATGACATATCTACAATGCCATCTCTACACCCAAGGGAACATCGAGGAAAAGGGAGCAGAAAATGTAAAAACCAGAGGGATCAGACATCTGTTGATAATTAATGCATTCTAGATATGGTAAGAAAACTGAACCAATGAAATACCCAGCATATGGTAGTCTAAGGAGATCTGCAAAGTGATAAAACCAGTTGAAATGGCAAGGTAGATAGGGGAACTGTCATGGGGTCACATCTCAAGTTGAAAAGTGAAGAAGTATTGGTTTTCATCAGCAGCTAGCTGCTTAAGAGATTATCTAATTCAAAGTGGGAAGCACTAAACACAGGAACACACAGCTCCACTAAATTGACACAATAAATATACACTATATATATATATATATATATAGTGTATATGTAACAATAATCAAAAGACAAGAAATTGAGGGGGTGTGGGGTAGATTTTGGGGAATTGAAAGGAATGGAAATAGTGCAAAGACAATACTTAGGGATGAAATTATCGAAAATAAAAATAAAATAAAATTGGGAGGCTGGAGAGATGGCTCAGTGATTAAGAACACTGGCTGCTCTTGCAAAGGACCCGGATTTGATTTCCAGCATCCATATGGTGACTGACAACTGTCCATAACTACAGTTCCAGGGATCTGGCACTTTTGTCTGACTTCTACAGGCATTGTTCAACACAAGTGCACTTATATACATTCAGACAATACACTCATACACATAAAATCAAAATACATTAATAAACTTGTGGGAACTTCTCTTGCTACAAGCAGGTACAGCACGGTCCTGCTAAGGGAAGGGGGGCACAGTGCCTGCCTACTGACAATGTAGGACACTAACTCCTCGGTGCAGAGGTCAGTTGGTTACTTCCGTAACCTGACCTGAGAGGTACTTCCAACTCAGGTCCTTAGCCTGGGAAAATGGAACGTTTCCCGTCTTGGCCATGCTTTCCCACTTGCCCAAGGACTACTGGTCTCTGGACAGGAATTTTAGGCTGATGGCTGGTGGCCTATCATCAGCCTACACCCACTCACAATTCACTTCACAGCTGGCGATCTGATAGATCTCCTTCCAGCCCCAGACAACATTGCCAGGTTGGTGGTCTGATGGACCGTCCAACCCACTGGCCAGGACACTCAAAATTCAGGCCCACTTCTGCCTATATGTGTGCACAGGAATTCTGTGTAATGATGGTAATGGATAATTCACCTTATTTCCTGCTACAACTCACTTTTACAAGCAAAATGACATCAGCTCCCAGAGCCAATCACAGGCCCCCAGTTCTGTGCCACTGTATATGCTGCTCCTCCTAGCATGATGTGCCTGGGCCACATTGCTTGCTCCCTCTTAGGGTGGGATCAGAGGAATCCCATAACTCCCACATGGTTCTCTGAGGGGTGCTAGTTGAGAACTAGCCCCTAATTCAAACTGGATCTTCCCACATAAACTCTTTTTGAAAAATTAAAAATCTGAAATCTATAAAAAAAATCTGAAATCTATAAAATCAGTTTTAAAAATAAGGTCTCTAAAAGAAACACGGCTGCATTCAATATTATACCACAGAAAATGAAATCCTCATGAATATACTTTTTTGGCTTAAGATATTTTTATTGAGGTTTTGTGTATTTCAAACAAGATTTCTTAATCAAATTTAGGCCCATTCCCCTTCCTTGCTCCCACCCCACTGGAGCTCACGCATTCTGCCATATGTGTCTTTCATCTTTTTCTCAGTCTTTTTTGAATTTTTGGGTGCAGAAGTTTACTGTTTGGGGCAGAAGTTTATTGTTTCAGTCAGTTTCTTGACCCAGTCTTTTGTTGTTGTTGTTTTTCCTTCCAACGTGTATCACGCCAATATATGCCTACATACATGGCACACATATACTAAAGTTATGACATCTGAAAATAAACTATAGGTCAATTCCAAAACATGTTCAGGGATTCACATTTTGACAGTAGAGTTGCATTTAGGTAAAGAAAAATATTATTTTACATTCCTACATTACATAGCAAGTAATCAGGAAAACATCTGTAGGATCTAGTTTCTAAAAACTATAAAATGCTGTTGAGAAAAACCAAAGACCTACAAGTAGGAAAATGTAAATACGGTGTTCATGGACTGGAAAATTCAATATATTCATTTGGGTGATCATGGGGGGGAGCCCCAGTGTGGAGCACAGGGGCAGGATTGATGGTTGTTTTGGTTTGCCAAGGAGGAACCTTCAAACACTTCCTTGGGGAAAACATGACATCTTTTGATAAAAAAATATTATATTTAACAGTTAAAAATTTTTTTATTTTATTTTTTTATTAATTTTTTATTTATTTCCGTATGTGTATGAATGTACTGTCTGCATGCAAGTTTATTTTCTCCATTGATGCATGCTACAACCATTCATAATTTATCCTTATGTAATCCTATGGTGTGTTCTATCATATAGGAATACTAATATTCATATTCTTAAAAAAAGAGAATGTAAAGTTCTTTTTACCTGCATGCAACTTTACTGTTAAAATGTGAATCTCTAAATGTGTTTTGGAATTAACCTATAGTTTATTTTCAGATTTTGTAATTTTGATTTATGTGTGGAGTGTATATATGCATATTTTGGAATAATATAAAATTAAAAGGACAAAAAAAAAAAGAGAGAAAAAAACCTATTCAAAGAACTGACCAAAACAGTAAACTTGTCCATCGAAAAGGTTATAAAATACTGAGAAAAAGATGCAAGACAGGACTTAACATGTATGACAGAATCTATGAGCTCTGGGTTGGGGCAGGGGGACATGAGGAGTGGGCATGGATGGGGGAATGAGTCTAAATTTGATTAATAAATGTTGTATGAAATGCTCTCAGTAAAAATTAAAAAGTTGAACAACAACAAAAAAGAATTCAGGTCCCCTATAGTTTTTGCACAACTCCTAGTAAAATCACAGCAAGAACCTCAAGATCCAAAAAAAAAAAAAAAAAAAAAAACAATCACTGGATGTGGTGGCTCACATTCACAATCCCCGTACTTGAGAGTCTGAGGCAGGGGGATCACCATGAGTTCAATGCCAGCCTGGGCTACATAGGGAGACTCTGTCTCAAGCAGACGGAAAAATTAAGCACAGTTGAATTGAAAACTGAGCTAGATATGAACAGACATTTCACTGAAGAGGATGAGAAGATGACAAATAAGCAAATAAACTAGTGTTCAAATCAATTACCATGAGGAAATGTCAAATTTAAAATGCAGTATGAGGGGCTGGAGAGATGGCCTAGTGGTTAAGAGCACCGACTGCTCTTACAGAGGACCTGGGTTCGATCCCCAGCACCCACATGGCGGATAAGAACGGTCTGTAACTCCAATTCCAGGAGAAATCCAGTTCCAGGGGAATCCGAGACCCTCTCTGACCTCTGCGGCATTGCATGTCATGGGTGCACAAACCTACATGCAGACAGTACATTCATACACATACAAAAATAAAAATAAAAAATAAAAAATAAATAAAAAAATAAAATGCAGTATGATATCACCACAATAGCTGCTCGGAGATCAAGTGAGATGTGAGTACAAGAGATAGACCCACTCCCAAGAGCATTTATAATATGAAATTAACAGAGGAAAATGTGAATTCTTAAGCATAAAAAAAGACTGAGAGAAAGATGCAGGACAGTTATAGCAGTTTGCATGATCTGGGATGGGATGGAGTGGGGTCGGGGGAAGGGATAGGGGAATATGCCTGAACAGGAATGAAAAATGATGTATGAAATACATAAAACATCAATAAATAAATTTTTTCAAAAGAAAATTAATAAAAGACACAAAGTTAGGGGGTAATAAGGCAAGGTGGAGGTGGGGAAGGGGGTCTGAATGTTATCAAAATATATCATATAATCAATAAAAATAATTTCAAAATAAATAATAAAATTTAATTCATAGCATAAAAAGAAGCTAAACATAAGAGTACTAGATGATCAAGGAATTGCAATACTGACCATATATTCTAGAGAAGTTAAGAAGTTACATCTATACAGAAGCCTTACGTGAATGCTTATATCACATTATTGCAGTAGCAAAACAAGTAGAATCAATCAAACCGTCTCATGACAAAAGAATATTTAAACCACATCCTCATCATGGAATACTGTCAGCAATAAAAAGGAAGTTACATTTGAAGCATACAACTATATAGATAGCTCATTAGTATTGTGCTAAACAAGAAAAGCTAATGTTAAATGGTCATCTACTATTCCATGATTCCTTTATGCAGCCTCATATTTTATACACAAAGCATATTAGTAACACCAGGAGTTAGAGATGATTGGAGGGAAGGAGGGAAATCTTATTATAAACTAGGAAATACAGAGGATCTTTTTCAATTTCCAGAGGCTCTGTAATTATTTCAAAACAAATTTAAAGTCCAAAATGTTCACACATTTTAATAAAAATCTCAAAACACAGATACATGAATCTCTATTAATTCCAAGAACATTTTATATTATTATACTCCTGTATTATTATACTCCTATATAACTATGATAGGAATATTTGCTATCAACTTCTCATCAGAAATAATAGATGCCAGAACATAATAACATGTTTAATGCTTTGAAAGAGAGGAAGCGTACTCAACCTAGAATTCCATAAACAGCCAAATTTATTTCTTTTTTCAAATAAAGGTAAAACAGACATTTATTCAAATAAATACAAGCTGAGAAAATGTATCATGAGACCTCCATTATCAAAACTGTTAATGAAAATTCTTCAATGATGAAAATACTTTAACAGATTGAACTTTCATTCTACACATGAAGAGTACTAGAATGGAAATATGAGGCTAAACAAATCAGGTGACTCAGTTTATATACATATTTGAAGGTCTTTTAAAGTAAAGCATAAAATTGTTTGGTATTGTCTCTTTTCATCCTAAGTTCTTTTTATTGCTCTTTATCAAAGAAAATGATAGGCCTCTGCTCTACTTCCTGTCTTAGCCCCGTGCCAACTACTGTGGCAGAAGCCTATGAAATCCTAGGTGAACTTTAATAATGACTCCTGCCCATTCTCTTCATTTAACCAAAGAGGCCAGTGAAACTAGCCAAAAGATCCACTAGGGAGATGGACAATATTTCCCAGAAGTAAATCCAATTCAGCTTGTACTTTGAACAATTGATCAGCCCTGCTGCTTACACAATCTGCTAACAAAGGTCATGCAGCACCTGAACACCAACATGGCAGAATCACGGCACCTCATCACCATTTGCTTTTTGGGATATCTACTCAGTGCTGAATGTTCAGGTTTGTTTCTTTTTCAAAGCTAGAGTAAATATGCTTCTCTTTTAGTTACAGAAATATTCCATATAACCTTTCTCACTAAATAATGATTCCATGATTTGACAGCTATGTTTTAGATTCTAGCAGGCAGCATATTAGTCGGTAAGTACTGGCTCTCTGGTAACTTTGCCTTCATTTGTTAAAAGCAATGAAATTTACAATGTTTTCAATGTGTTTTATTTTAATGTTATGATTTGATAATGTAATCCGTCCTAAAAAAAATTGTCTCCTCAGTTTAAAAAAGTTGAAAATGGGAAATGTCTTAACAAAGACATTTCTTCTTAATAAGAAGAAAATGTTATTTTGGGATTTTTAGACTCACCACCTTGAAAGAAAATGGGGACACATCCAAATTACAACAGTCTTATTTACATAAAAAGTCTTACTTGAATATACATGATGGGTTTCAAATTCTTAGACCTATAAAGTGAGGCATGATTCAAATGGTCAAAATCAAAGAGCTACAACTTAGCGTTTTAGTTAAAATTGGAAGATTGGTCTATCATTACTAAGTTATCATCATGAAAGTTTTTACATGGATTGGGAATAAATCAGTCCATCTGTGATTCCATATGTCTCAGCTGATATTTAGGGAACCTCAGTACTCAATGGACTCTCTAAAGGAAAAAAGAAAGTCTACAAAGTGATAGAAAAATGAGAACTTAGTTAATACAAAGTACATCACATTGGTTTCTGTGTGTCTTCTTTTTTGCAACTACAGTGACTTTATAGTCCCCAGAGGAAGGCACACAGAGAATAATGTAGTCCATTTAGACAAACAGCATGTTCAAACAGGACACATTTATCACACTTACTTGTCAACCTACTAAAATCAACTATAGCAGTTGACAGTGGCAGGATCAGAGGAGCCAACCTTAAGCATCCCCAGAAAACAGACTGATCCTCTGTTTCCCACTCCAGACATGATGTCAACTTTGGAATCAGACTGAAATGCTGAAATAATGATGTCCAAATGCAAAGGTTAAATTGAACTAGCAAAATGGGTAGAGTTAAGAGATGAAGAAAATATGTCAGAAAACTCATGAAGAGGGCCATAAAGTCAGGCCAAAAACCATATCTTTCCAGTATGGCCTATGTGAGGACAAAAGATCCAAACTTTCTTTGAAACAAGTGGTGAGATTATGGAGAGTGCAAGTGAGCGGCTGCCTGCCTTGGAGACCTCAGGTAATGGTAGAATGATAGAAACAAAGAAGAAACGGGACTTCAGACCCGAGGCAATAATGACCAGAGATGATTCTGAAAGGATGTTAACTATATAGTCCTCAGAGAGTACTGAGGAGAAAATCAGGGGTATTCTGGATTGACTGAGGAGAGAGAGAATATGTTCTTGAAAGAGGCCCAGGGAAGTGTTTCTAGGGAGGGAAAGTATTATTACACTACTCTCTTATGTTAAAATTCCATGGGCTTCAAAAAGGAATCATTCATGTACATGGCTGTTGCATTACTGTGCCAATTTGGATTTATATTTTACAAATGGTCTCACATGTAGCCCTGACTGGTCTGGAACTCACCTTGTAGACAGAGATCCTTCTGCCTCTGCCTCCCAGGTGCTGGGATTAAAGGCGTGCACCACCATACATGGCAACAAATTAGAAATTTTTGAGACCAAAATTATTCTGTGAAAGCAATTCTGTTTTACAATGTGTGGATCAAAACTGTGTTTCTTTCATTCCAATATTACCTTCATTTAGGTACTATGGTGCCTGGTACTGTGGCAGGGAACTAGTGGCATAGAGAAAAAACAGGCTCCCTTTTTACATAAAGCACCATGAGGTCAGGACAGAGATGTCGCTACAATAGAACAAAATATGTACCACATGCTAAGGTAGCAGAAAGAAAGGAGCATAATGAATGGAGAAACACCTAACAGTGTTTGGAAAAGATCTTAAGAAATGAGGAAAAATTCACTGTCCTTAAATGTGTGATCTGGAACCAGCAAGATGGCTTAGTGTGTAAAGATACATGCTGTCAAGTTGACAAGTTGAGTTCAACCCCCAGGACACACATGGAGGAAGGAGAGACCTGAATCCTACAGCTTGTCCTCTGACTACCGCATGCACACATGTACACACATATACACATACCCATGCACACTAAATAAATACATAAAATTAAATTTAATAAAAATAATGTCTGATCTGGAGCAATTTATCCAAAGAGTAACCCTCACAGAGATCCACATCCCTGTTTGAATATTGACAGTCACAAGTCAAATAAGAAAACGTGTTCAGCCAGAACACCAGATAATAAAAGGCCTAAGCTGAGGAGAATGGACAATAGCATGTAATGTTGAAGTATGAGGAATATAAATGTGAGAAGTACACACCTAGCTGTTATAATGCTCAGCCTAGAAATACTCGAATGCAATGACAGGGGCTGCAGATTAGGGAGACTAAACTATGGCTCTTGCAATCATCCAAAGGAAAAGGAAATCAGAACCTAGACAGTAGCTGTAGAGAAAAGATGGGAGATTGAAGTGATATTAATGAAGTAGCCTGGTATGACAAATTCAGGAGAAGCATACAGAGTGTCTTGGAGGTTTGAGTATAATATAATACTATCAGCATAACATGGGCTCTCTCCTCTGATGGCCAGAAACTAAATCCAGACCCTGATTAATTACGTGACCTGAAGAATCAGGAAATACATGAAGTCAGTTATTCTTTAGGAGAGTAGTCCTGATTATGACAATGGTTATTTCCTCATATGGAGGGTGATAAGGAAGAAAAGGTAATAGAAAGGTACATACAAGAGCTAGAGAGAATTGAGAAAGTTAAGGAAAGAAAAATGGCTAGCATGAGAGAAGTGGGATGAAAGCGAGGTAAGCAGGACACAACAATCTACAATATGCCCCACAGTGACTGTCAACAGCATGGTGAGGTGAACTCTCATTACACTGCTGTTAGGTCCACTTTACATTTGAGAAAATCAAGGTGCAGACTTGTCCACACAGTCAATAAGAGTTAGATACATGATCCTAGCCCTGTCTAATTTGATTGCAAACTCTTTTTCTTTCATGCCTCTATGCCATAAATCAATATAGATGTGGACGTTGTTCTTTAGGAGTCAACAGAACCAAGAAAATTAATTTCTAAGGGAATTCAGGGACATTAATGCACAAAGGTGTTCATGGGCACCTGCCTGACCTGAAGACTGCTGGGCAAGCACAACACTGACAAGGGATGAAGGGAACTAGGGAAGCTAGCAAGGGAAGAATGGAAGAAAAGGTCTAGGCTAAACTCAGGGAGGGGGAAAGTATGTCCAAAGATATTCATAAAACAAGGATGTCAAGGGTTCCATAAAGGGAACAGCCACAAGAAAAATAAGGTAATAAAATTAAGTTCTATCTCTTTCTCTCTTTTTCCTTTTGAGTTAATGAGAAAGTAGTCCCAAATGCCCTGGAAAGTTCAATTTATAAGCACTTTGCCTTTTTGAGATATTATTAGTTATACTGCTGGGCTCTTGAAGAAAGGAAAAACTCCAACAGATTCTTGAGTTTCTGTTCACAATTATATACATTATATGCACACATATACAAATATAAACATACATACACGCATGTATGCATATACATATATACGTATATTTATATAGAGACAGAAACAAACAGACAGACAGAAAGACAAGGCGAGGGAAAGGAAAGATAGCAGAAAATTCAAACAAAAGTTTCAATCCTCCAAAATTCCAAAAGGTTCCTACAGAATAGCAGTTATTTTTTTCTCTTTTATTGAAATTTTTATGTGTTTCATACATAATTTTTCAATAATTCTTAATTATCTTTATACCTGCTAGTCCCTTGGCACCTAGGCTTCCCCACCCACAGTTCATACATTCTGTCATTCGTTCTAGGGTCCATTGTGCCTAACTACTGTCCCATCACACTCCTCAGTGCCAGCTCACCCCTTGAGCTCTAGTCAGCCTATCTGAAATCCCTTTACTAAAGAAGCTCAGGTCTTGCTCTCACATCTGCCATCAGCTGCCAATATTTCTTCAGCGAAGGTTGGGCTCTGCTACCCATTTCTGCAGTTCTGTGCTGAGTTTTTGTCCAGCTGAACTTTCAGGGGTTTTGTGTATTCTGATGCCAATGCTGTATGAACAGGGTCCCAGGAGCTTATAGGATTCATTTCCATTTGGTCTTGCATCACTTCTCTGACTTACAATCTTTCTACCCCCTCTTCTGCAATGTTCCCTGAGCCCTGGGTGGGTGAAGTTGAATATAAGAGACCTGAATATAAGCAACCACACTCTGTAGACTCCTAATCTTCATGGTTTGTCCATTCATGCCCTTTTGAGTTCCTGGTCTCCTGTTGCATAGAGGATCTTCCTTAATGAGACAGTTAAGAGGTAGTTAATGCCTTCTTGGGTCCTTGTTCTATGATGCCTGAGGCTTATGTGTAGAGGTTGCATTGCAGATTTGCCCCCTCGGCATGAGCAGTTCACAGACCATGTCTGTGTGTGTCCAGTTGTGGGACTCTGTACTATTCTCATCTGGTGCAAAAGAAGTTACTTATCTGGGTGGTGTCTGGGATATTTGTCTGAAAAATGTCTGTAAAATGTTGCCTTAGCCTAGGAATCTGTCAACCATGGGGATTTCTCTAAGATCTATGACCTCTCCAATTGTGTGCATCCGGATATGTTAACATTACCGCCATTCATTTCCCCCAAGATAAAAGTGCCACTATTGCACTGTCTTTTGCTGCGCTGGTCATTGACATAGATATTTGGTCTTAAATCTGGTGTTAGACCACTGATTGATGTTCTCCCTTAGAAGTCATAGCTAAAATAACCCATATCCAGAATTTCAGAGAAATTCTTACATCACTGAAATTTCTATAACATAGGCCAACTAAAAATATTGTGGGCCTGAAGGTAAAGACAATCAATTCCATTATTGTTCTTTGCTATCCAGTGAGAGGTACTGGAGTCACATTTTCAACTGGTCCACAATTAGGTTTCTGTTCTTCAAGAGACATTTGTTGCAAAGTCATTGAGTGAACACATCCTGAAAATAGCAAGCCAGAGTGATGGATCACCCTGGGAGGATCTGCCTATTTTCAAGTGATGACAAAGTGTGAACTTAACTATTTATGTGAGAACTTTCCTTTTTATCCAAAGTTAAATTCAAATAAGATTGAAAATATGACCTTTTTTATTGGAGCTCTCCTAACTAAAAGTAAAATTGAATTTTAATTCCCAAATCTCCATGTGTTTACATTACTAAGGGAACATCACAGATTTTAGCTCCATGCCCTAAAGAGAAATTAGCTATGGGATTACTTGGATTAGAAATAAAGCCTTTCTTAAAAGACATATTTAATTTTCATAGTGTTTTCTTTTTTCTAAAATTGAAGAATGGTTCTGTTAAATTTCAGTCTTCCTTAATCATGAAAATGCCTCCAAAATTCTGAACCGTCCAAAGAGATATAATTCGGGGAAATTGGAGGAGTTTGTTCAAGGAAATCTTGAGAGAGAATGTATAGAAGAAAGATGTAGCTTTGAAGAAGCACGAGAAGTTTTTGAAAACACTGAAAAAGCTGTGAGTATTTCTACATAATACCAGACCAATACACCTCAAAGCAAAGGATAGAAAAATCTTAATTTAGAAAAGAAATTCCTATTTGGAATGTTAAAATATTTATACATATATTTACATCATCAATATTATAAATGAAAAGGTATCAGTATAAAATACCTTAAATACTATGGCTAAATTGTCCTTTATTTTTTTCTTATAGACTGAATTTTGGAAGCAGTATATTGGTAAGAAATTCATTTTATCTCTTAGTTTATATCTGAAATATTTGAAAATCATCTCTTATTCTCTATATAAATAGATGATAGGTTAAACTCTGTCAAAAGGACTCAGAAAAATCAGTCTATCTCTTTGGGACAAAATCAAATGGCTATAAGTTGCAGGTACCCAGCATGGGAGACAGAAGTAGAGGATAAGCTAACTCTTTACTGTAGCCTTATTCCTCCACAGAAAGCTGGAAGGAAGGAAGCAAAATGATTGCATTTCGTATCTAAATGGAGTTTGCAGTCCTCAGTGGAGTCAGATATACTAATTAGCAACATTTACTGCTTCAAATCCTCATGGTTGGGTCAGACTCCATTGCCCTCCTTGCCTCTCGCTACCCTGGCTTCCTGTCTCTTTTCTGCCCACCTCTACTACTGCTTTCCTCCTTTTGCAAGAAGCTCCTTGCATGCTAGCAATGCTCCCATGTTAAAGGCTTTATCTAGTTAGTCTTTTCAGCAGACTTATCCCAACTTCTTCTTGGCCCACTTCCTCACCTCTCCCAGGTCTTTGCTCAAAATTCACAAACTCCATGAGGCCTACATTGATCATTTACTAATACTCCAAGCTGCACCTTGGTAGCTCCATTCCTCTAGACACCTGGGTCTGTCATTTGAACTATAGGTTGAGTATCCTTTATCCAAACTGCTTAGGACCAGAAATGTTTTAGACTTTGGATTTCCTTCAGACATTGAATTATTTGCATATAAGTAATTAGATATCTTGGGTAGGGCACCTAAATCTAAACATAGGGGTTTTATAGTTCATATATTCTTTATTTTTAAAGTTAATAATGGCTCACATTTATTATAAATTACCATGCATGAAAAAGGAGTGATTACTAAATAGAAAATAACCAAGGTCATCCACAATTATACAGAAGTTAGCAGAAAATACCATTTTAGTATATTTTTTTACTTTTATTTATTTTTGTATGTGTATGAATGTACTGTCTCCATGTAGGTCTGTGCACCCATGTCATGCAATGCCGCGGAGGTCAGAAGAGGGTCTTGGATTCCCCTGGAACTGGAGTTCTCCTGGAATTGGAGTTACAGACGGTTCTTAGTCGCCATGTGGGTGCTGGGGATCCAATCCGGGTCCTCTGCAAGAGTAGTCGGTGCTCCTAACCACTAGGCTATCTCTCCAGCCCCCCATTTTAGTATTTATAATGATATTCAATACAAAGATATTAAAGACAAAAAATAAGGAACAAAATAGGATAAGCAAGCAATGGGACAATATTAAAGACCAATAAAATATTATTTGTATATATTAGGAATCTTAAAGACACAGTTGAGGAATCACTGCCTGACATTTCTTCAAATTTATATACATATAAATATAAATATAATATATGTTTATATTTCATATATTATTTATACACATAGCCTGAATATAATTTCATATAATAGTTTTAATAATTCTGTGAATGAAACAGTTTCATGGTATGAAATTTTCCACTTTTGGCATCATATTGGTCCTCAAAAAATTTTGTATTTTGGAGTAATTTGGAGATTGGACTTTCAAGTTGAAGATCCTCAGTCTTCTTACTGATATATTATTGTATATTTATGTACAC
This sequence comes from Rhizomys pruinosus, assembly GCA_009823505.1. NCBI lineage: Eukaryota > Metazoa > Chordata > Mammalia > Rodentia > Spalacidae > Rhizomys > Rhizomys pruinosus. Next base: position 738,629 of record VZQC01007813.1, on the reverse strand, counting down.
TATCATTGGGTTTTTCCCACCCTACTTCAATAAATCTTCATTTCGGTAGTAGTCAACTGTTTTAGTTATTGATGGGACTCCTAACATCTAAAATAATATCTGCAACAGAGGCAGCCAACAAATATTCTTCCAATGAATTGACCAGAAGAAGAAAAGTAATACTTTAACAAATATCAATTTTATCACTTATTTTATGTTTTGCACATTTTTATTTTGTTTACAATTTAAATTTTTAATTAAAATATAGCAGCATGAATTTTGAAGGACACTTTACAGATTGATCTCCCTCAGACTACCTGCATAGACAGAAGCAAATTAACCTGGACATCCTGCTCATTGACTTCTAACAACTTGAGGTTCAATTCCATTTTCTACAATTCCTGCTCTGGAGTTACTACTAAATATTCTCACATCCTCACACGTCATAATTTATCTACTTTCTTTTTTAATTTTTTATTTTATGTGTATGAATGTTTTACCTACATGTATGTAGATGCACCTGTGCATGCAATTCCCATGGACGCCAGAAAGGGGCATGATATTTCCCCTGGAAATAGGAGTTAAGGATTGTTAGTTACCATGTGGGTGCTAGGAACAGAATTTGGGTCCTCTGTTCTTAACCCATGAGCCATGTCTCCAGCCCCTGAATACTTCCATTTTTAAGTCACAAAAGAACAAAAAGGTCTACTCTGTTTTTCCTTTTCTTCTTTTTTTTTTTTTTTTTTTTTTTTGTTCTTTTTGGAGACAGGGTCTCCCTTTAGTCCCTAGCTGGACTGGAGCTCGTTCTGTAAACCAGGCTGGCCTTGAACTCACAGAGATAATCCCACCATGTGGGATTAAAGGTATGCACCACCACACACGGCACTTTCCTTATTTTTAAGAAGAAATTCAACCATGCCCAAAGTTACTTCTTAGTTGTCTCCCAAAGTTCAACCAAACAAGCCTTTGTAGTGGTCTCTGTTCCTAAAAATTCAGTAGAAGCAAAACTTTGAATATTGTGGCTTGTTTTTAAAATCAATTAAAGAGACTGGGAAAGAGATAGCTCAGTCAGTAAAAACTTGCCACATTTAAAGAACTTGTAATGGAAGGCTGGAGAGATGGCTCATAAGTTAAGAGCGCTGACTTCTTTTGCAGAAGACCTGGATTCAGATCCCAGAATCCACATGGTGGCTAACAACTGTCTGTAACTCAAGTTCCAGAGAATCCAATGACATTTTTTGGCCTCCACAGGCAACAGGCATGCATGGGGTGTAAATGCATATACGCAGGCAAAACACACTCATATGCATACAATAAAAATAAAATCTTATCAAAGAAAAGAACGAGGCATAATGGCACTTGCACATAATCTCAACTCTAGGGAGGTGGAGACAGGAGGATCTCTTAGGCTTGTTGGTGAACCATCATACACTAATCAGTGAGGTCCAGGTCACTGAGGTACCCTATCTCAGAAAACCAGGTGGAGAGAGATTGAAGAAAGACATGCAATGTTTACTTCTGCCTACATACATACGTACAGAGAGAGAGAGAGAGAGAGAGAGAGAGAGAGAGAGAGAGAGAGATCAGCTAGATGCAATGTTTGCTATACGTTGGTTACAGATATCTAGGAAGGATCAAAGTCATTCTTGTATCACTCTTGCTTTGACTACCAATCCCTAAAACAACACAAGAACCAAAAATAAGCAAATTCCATGAGTACTTTTAATTGTAGTTGAGATCCCCACCTACCACTAAAATAATCCAGTTTTCTCAGAAGGATCCTTTGCACAAGCAACTCATTGCTGTGTCATTTTCTACATTACTTCATTACACAGAGAGGATAATTGAACTATCACATGTCAAGTGCTTTGTAAAACAGTTCACAGAAGTCGTTTACAGATTTCCTATCATATTTAACCCTCCCAATATCCCCATGCATGAAGCATTATGAATTCCATTTCACTGAGAAGGAAACTGGGGCTTAAGGAAGGTAAAAGATTTACTAAGGATCACCCAGCTGGGAAGTCACAAGGCCCAAAAGAGAATCCAAGTTCCTTGCTTACCAATCCCTTGCATTCACTATTACAAATCCTAACCTTCAAATTTACTAGGAACCTAGTAGCCTTGAAAAAGAATCTTTAATTTGGCAAGGCCTTGTCATCTGTTGTCTTTGACCCCCATTGACTATAGCTTTGTCTTGGCCTACAGTACAAACAGACAAGAACCCAAAGGAGGATTAAATGCAGGATAAAATGACACTTGTTTTGAAGATATGTCTCAGCAAATGAGTTTCCTGTGTGGCTGGCTGCAAGCCCAGACCCTTTCAGTGAAACATCCTAAATAATTCAGATTTGTTGGTCTATGATATAAAGTGCAAATGTAGCTCGTTTTTAGACTGGTTCTGAACATCAATAATAATAAACCAGAGATAACACATTTTGTTTTCATAGAATTGGAACAAATTGAAGTATCTGTGAAAAAAGTACATTGGATCAAAGGGCAGAGGGGACCAGGTCTGATTTTTACAGCAATCCAATTTCCAGGGAGACAATTTCTGAAAAGGGCTATTAGTCCTTTGGTCAATGGAACCTGGATACATACTTCTATCAGAGAGTAGGGAGAACAGGCAGGCACACACTAGATGTCAAAGAGTTTGGCTATAAAGTGGGACTAATAATGAGAAATTCCTCTTTGATTCCTTTCTTTTCTTCTCTTTCTTTGATCTTTGGTGTCATTTTGTCTCACAGCTTTTTTTTCTCATATATGGAGTCTTACAGACCTAGCTAAGTAGCAATTTTTCTTCAGGGCTATTTTTTGATAGCACAAAGTGCAACCTACTGTCCCTTCTGCTTGTATTCATCCTTTTCTCCTGAAGTTTCCTTAGAAGTCTGAATTGAAGCAAAACACTAAGAAACCAGACTAAAGGTCCCCTTCTCAGCCGGATCCTTCTCTTGCCTACTCCTTCTTCCTGTCTCCTTTTTTCTTTCTATCGGTGTCTTCAAAGTTCTGTAAATGTAAAAACTTCAGAAAAAGTAGAATGGAAATAGCCAATCTGTTCATAAATAAAGTCCATCAGAGAATATTCTAAGTTTCTGCTGATATGTTGAACACTGTTTCCCACTTGGGACCTAACTTGTAGACAGTAACTTACCTTTAAGCAATAGCAGATGCTTCTGGCATCTTTCCTATTATCATGAACCCTTGCTTCATATGATACATAAGCATTAAAAGACAGCAGAAGGAAGCATATGTGTTTCCTCTGTGTCTAGGATGCCAGTTTCCTGAGCTCAAACACCTTTGTTGTGTGACTCAGCTTGCTCTGCAAGTCTTGCAAGAAAATTACTGGATGAAATATAAATATTTCTTAAAGTGATTCAATTTTCTTTTATTTACTGTTAACCTGTTACCATTCCATAAAGAATCACTAAAAACATCACTCCATCGGATGACATACTATATTTCCACACAAATACATCGTTCTTCCTCTTCCTTTGGATTATAGAAATGCACATGCCTTCCTTAGTGCAATTTCCCAGGATAGCATTAGCCCTAAAACCTTTGCTGCAGTAATGTTTAGAAACTCGAGAAAGCAGATGCATCAGTTGCTTGCATACAGCTAGCTTGTAGCTCCATAGTACTTCACTGACCACAAAATCAGAGTCCTCCCCTCAGAAGTGTGTTCATGGGAGGGCTGGACAATCTGATAAGTTTATCTGATAACCAGTTTCTTAACATGTCTCATAGATGGAGATCAGTGTGAGTCAAATCCTTGTTTAAATGGTGGAATTTGCAAGGATGGTATTAATTCCTACGAATGTTGGTGCCAACTTGGATTTGAAGGAAGGAACTGTGAATTGGGTAAGTAATATTTTTATTATTCATGTTTCAAAGCTCCCTTTTTAAACCAGATAAAATGGGAAAATGAAATGAAATTTTTGTCTTTAAAACATATTTTCAAAGCTTATAAACATTCACTTTATCTGTAGTCAGTTTTCAGGATATGAATTCCATAAATGATGTTAAGTAGCTAGTATTAAAGTAATGTTCCAATCTCTTTACTTATTAATTCTTAATGCAGTCATATGTGGTCAACACTGTTACTGTTCATGTTTTATGCACCTGAGAAAACCGCAACCTCAAAAATCAGAAGCATAAATGGTTGAGCCAGGATTTGAACTTCAGTTTAACTATACTCAAAACTGTGGGAAAACTGAGCCCATAAAATTGTTTGAAACTGTGAGTGAATCACTAGCAAGCTAGGCAGAGTGAGTAACATACAGAACAGGGGTAAGACAGGCCAATTATCCCATAGAATAGGAATGCTTCCACATGGATAATGCATTTTATATGTTAAATTTGTTGTAAGAAACAGAGGTTATTACTGATTTTGACAATATCTGTTAGATCAAAATGTAACATAAGAAAAAAGTGACATGCAAATCTAAGATACTTGTATAACTTTTTCCTCATAGCCTAGAATTTTTGAAATTTATCATTTGGACAGTAAGCCCCAGAGACCTTTACCTACTTGATTACTACCTCTGGATTCAATATTACTGATATTGTGACTGTGAAAAGTATCACGTAGTGCTAAGAAAGGATTCTGCATGCTGAAACTCTAGGAGAATAGAGATGCAATCTGAGGGGGGAATGTAGCACCCTAGGCTGTATGACTAAAGATAAGGAGTAAAAAATTAGCATGACACTGTTAAAGCAATAGAGCCATCTCTTTGACAGATGAAAAAGGCAAAAAGCAAAATGAAAGGTGCAGCTGCACTTGTCCTATTGAGAAAAGAGAGAAAAGTCCCTGCAATGTTGCTCAGAAATCCTTTCAGTACTAAGGGAAAATTCATTGATCATCTTCCTTTGACATCTGAAAGATCTTAGAAGAAGAAGAAAAATTGACAGGAAAAAAGAATTTCAAAAAGAAAGAAGAGCATATGCAAGCAGGTGAACTATGCACTGGGTTGGACGTGATTTCCTTCAGGCTTCTTAGAGTGGAGCTAAACCAATGCCAGAGTTATGACTTATGTGTTAATTAGTTCAGCATCTCTAAAGTGCTATTTTCAAATCTAGACGTAGGGAAATTCAACACTGATTTTCTGGACACATACAGGAATATTTGGAGTACTTACTCATTATTGGCTTACATGATACAGCTATTATTGTAACTGAAGTAATGAATAACTCAGTCTCTGTTACAATTGAAGGGCACAGTGCAGCAAACTATCACTGAAAACATAAATGCCTCTATCTAGTTTGAAAAAGACAGATGCTTTAAAAGGAAGAGGCAACAGCCTCAAGGAATGTGAATATAAGCACAGAACTTCTATAACAGGATTCACTGTATCTGGGAGGTTATGGTCCACAGAGAAAGAGTACTAATCTACAACTGGCAACATCTCAATACTTCTTGGTTCCCATGTTTCTGTTTGGCCAGGGTTCTGTGGCTGTACTGCAGCCACCACCATGCTTGGCCTCTAGGGTATATTGATCTGACCCAACCAATCTGATCAAAGGTTAAAAAAATCTTTTCAGCTCAGCTGGGTTTAGAAAGAAAATGGGAATTATGTCAAAATGCTCTTTATCTCAAACAATAGTGGAAAGCAAGAGCAAAGCATATACAAGCTTCCATTTAAGCTTCTTGCCTCAAGCTGAACTCAAAACCAATCTGCAAAGTCATGAGATAGCACAGTTTATATGCATGTGGTAGCTAACAAACACACCTTTAATCCCAACACTCAGGAGGTAGAGTCAAGTGGATCTCTGCGAGTTCAAGCCCAGCCTGGTCTACATAGTGAGTTCCAGGACATCTGGGGCTACAAGCATACTCTGTTTCAAAAAGATAAAAACAAAACCATTCTCTGTATTCTAGACAATAAGACTAGTCTCTGGACCAAACAGAACCCAACATAGTTTGTGATAACCAAGTGCTCAATCATTGACAAATGAGTTCCATTCCGTTTCTTGGATCCTGCTCTTTTGACCTCTCCCCTGTAATTTCTTGTGCTATAATTCCATTTCTAAAGTCCAGAGTCTTTCCCTGCAGGCAAAGACTGCTGCTAATACGGCAATACTTACCATCACATCCACAAACCAAGCCAGAGATGAAGAGTAAACAGCAACTTGCTGGGCCAGAAAGGGCAGTGGCAAATAAGAATATGATAAAGACCTCTGCTTACTTAACCAAGGACACAGGTTCAGAATAGAAATGGCATACCAAATTTACTCATTCTTATTGTGCATGCCCATTTCTGTTAACTTATCACAATCTCATATTGACAGAACACTTTCTACAGAACATGGTATTTGATTTGGCTGAACATTTTAGTATTCGTTTGTAGCAACCATATATTATTATGATTGTGACTAACAAGAAAGGAGCTAGGGGTTTTATCACCATTCATAATGAGAAGGGTCCTCAAAAATAAGTAAATTAGTGGGCTGCAGAGATGGCTCAGCAGTTAAGAGTACTTTCTGCTCTTGCAGAGGACCTAAGTTTGGATCCCAGCAACCACATGGTAGCTAAAAAACATTCCAACTCCAGTTCCAGGGGATTCAACACCCTCTTCTGACCTCTGCAGGCATTTCAGGATATGGGTGCAATTACATACATGCAAGCAATACACTAAGACACTAAGATACATAGAATAAAAATAATAAATAAAATATATTTTTTTAAAAATTAAGTGCCATCTTTTTGGATCATGCATTTAGTGGATTATTGATAGCAAAGATTAAATTTCAAGCTGGTTGCTTTACTCCCTTGAAAACAGTTGATTTTCCTCCCCTTATTTCCTAAAGTATCAGTTAAAGACTAATTAGTACATTAACCTATGCTACCATAAGTAAACCAGACTTATATATAGTTATCTTATTCAATCAGTCATTTGGAAAGTTTCAATGTGATCACATCATTGACAACTGAACATGCACTATGGTGAAACATATAGGGAAAGGAGAACAGCCCCTATGCTGCTCTAGACAAAGACATAGGACCCAAAGGCAGAGCTTGCTTCCCTCAACTCAGCAGAACTCAGCTAGCAAGCCCTGAACTAGGCTACTTCCTATTAAGACAACATGGGAAAAACAAAGAAAAAACTAAGTAATTTAAAAATATAAGAGCCGGGTGTGGTAGCACATGCCTGTCATCACAGCATTTGGGAGGCAGAGGCAGGCAGATGTCTGTGAGTTCAAGGCCAGCCTGGTCTACAGAGTGAGCTCCAGGACAGCTGGGACTAAAGGGAGACCCTGTCTCAAAAATATCAAAAAATAAAATAAATAAAATAATATAGCAAAAATGAGCCAAGTATATCAAGAATCACAATTAATATGAATTGGGATTAAACAAATCTATTGACAGCTATCAGTTCAGAGGAAGAAATCTAATTGGTAAAAGATATACAGGGGGCTGAGGAGATGGCCCAGTAGATAAGAGCACTTGCTGCACAAGTATGAGGACCATGGTCTGGATGCTCAGCACCCTTGTGAAAGTCTGGCATAGCTGCAAGTCTCTATAATCCTAGGGCTGGAGGTAGTGCCAGACAGGTTGCTGGGGCTTGCTTCATGGCTAGTCTAACCAGTTGGTGAGTTTCAGGTTCAGTGGGAAAGGCTCTCTCAAGGGTACAAGATAGAGAATGACAGAACAGTACATCTCACATCCTCCTCTGGCCTCCATGCACTGGTACAAGCACCCATGGGGAAGCACAGATACACCACATGCATGTGCATGCAGAGAGAGAGAGAGAGAGAGAGAGAGAGAGAGAGAGAGAGAGAGAGAGAGAG
>VZQC01007813.1:698716-728404 GCA_009823505.1 Rhizomys pruinosus | reverse complement strand
TTTGCATTACTACTAAGTATTTGGTGCTAGCATCCACGAATGAGGGATACCATTCATAGTTTGTTTTTCTGGGACTATGTTACTTCACTTAGCATAATGTCTTCTAGTTCCATCCATTTACCTGCAAAGTTCATGATGTCATCTTTCTTTACCGCTGGTTGCATAGAACTCCATTCTGTAGATGTACCACATTTTCTCTATCCACTCATTGGTTGAGGGTCACTTGGGTTGGTTTCAGCTCTTCACTATTGTGAAAAGAGCTGCAATAAACATAGATGTGCATGTATCTCTGCGATAGGATGAGTCTTGTGGGTCTATACCCAGGAGTGGTATGACTGGGTCAGGTGGTAGACTCATTTTGAGTCTTTTAAGGGTTCTCCACACTGTTTTCCATAGTGGTTGTATGAGTTTACATTCCCACCAGCACTGGATGAGTGTGCCCCTTTTACCACAACCTCTCCAGCATTTGGTGTCTTTAGTTCTTGAACATAGCCAGTCTAAACAGAGTGAGATGATATCTTAGAGTGATTTTAATTTGCATTTCCTCAATTATTAATGATGTTGAACACTTTTTAAAATGTTTCTCAGCCATCTTTACTTCCTCACTTGTGAAGTCTCTGTTCAGCTCTTTACTCCATCTCTTCAGTGGGTCATTTGTTTTCTTCTTTGTTTTATGAGTAGTTTATATACTTGGATGTTAATGCTCTGTCAGATGTATCACTGGTGAAGGTTTCCTCCCACTCTGAGGGTTTTCTCTTTACTTCCCTGATAGTTTCTTTCAATGTACAGAAGCTTTTGAGTTTGATAAGTTCCCACTTGTCAGCTGTTGACCTTATTTCCTGTGTGGCTGCTGTCAGCTGTTGACCTTATTTCCTGTGTGGCTGCTGATTAATTTAGAAAGTCTTTACTCAAAAAACAAAGAAGAAAGAAAACAAATGACTCATTCAAAAGATGGAGCAAAGAGCTGAACAGAGTTTCACAAGTGAGGAATTAGAGATGGCTAAGAAACATCTTAAAAAGTGTTCAACATTGGTAATAATTAAGGAAATGCAAATTAAAACCATATTAAGATATCATCTCACTCCCATAAGACTGGCTAGGATAAAGAAAACAAATGATACCAAGTGCTGGAGAGGTTGTGGGGAAAGGGGAACACTCATCCACTGCTGGTGGGAATGTAAAATCGTACATCTACTATGGAAAGCAGTGTGGAGAGCCCTTGGAAGACTCAAAATGAGCTTGCCACCTGACCCAGTCATACCACTCCTGGGTATATACCCACAAGACTCATCTTACTGCAGAGATACATGCACAGCCATGTTTAATGCAGCTCTCTTCACAATAGCAAAGAGGTGGAACCAACCCAAGTGCCCCTCAACTGATGAGTGGATAGAGAAAATGTGGTACATCTACACGATGGAGTTCTGTGCAACAGTAATGAAAGATGACATCATGAACTTTGCAGGTAAATGGATGGAATTAGAAGATAGCATGTTAAGTGAAGTAATACAGTCCCAGAAAAACAAACGATGAATGGTATCCCTCATCTGTGGATGCTAGCACCAATTACCTAGTTGTAAGACAAACTGAGAAATGTTAATGTGATCTGAAAACAACTGTACTCTTATATTGTGAATCCCTTAACAGGTTCTAGAACTAAGCTACCATTTATTTTCAGAGTTAGGAAGTTTTGGTATATGGATGAAGGATATGTATGTATACTTTAGAGTAATATAAGATCAAAGGAATGTGGAATAAAACTAGTTTGTCATGACATTATGTCTAACCACAGTATTTTATGGAAGTGCTTCTTAGTATTTCTTATACAAGGCTGCTTGAGCTTTTGTCCAAGCCTTTTCTTTTTTCTTTTTTTTTTTTGGTTTTTTTTTTATTGATGCTTTTTGTATTTCATACAACATTTTCCAATTCAGTTCAGGCATATATCCCCTTCCCTTCCCCCCACCCCCCCCCTACCCATCCCAGATCATGCATTCTGCCGTAAGTTTTCTGCATCTTTCTCTGCTTTTTTGTTTTGTTTTGTTTTCATTTTTTTTAACAATAAGTGATAATTTGTGAGTACAAGCATCCTTCATGTAAAACCAATTTGCAAGCAGTTGTGCCCAAACCCACACAGCTCATGGGTCCCACCATCCAGCAAGGGGGGCTTGTATGTTCAATCAAGTTGATCAAATGAGTGTCCAGTCTATATTGTTGTAGTTTCACCATTAACCCAATCGAAGCCCTTACATCCTACCATGCACCCTCTTCCGCAGATTGTTCCCTAGACTTAGAAAAGGGGCACAGGTGGATGAGAAGCAAAACACTCTACTTTCTCTGGAGCTGATGTCTTGGTCTCTAGTCAGTTCTGGCTGTTTTCTTTCATGGGCTGCCAGCTTGTCCAGGCATAACCTTTTGATCCTCTATAACAGCTGGCTCCAATCTACAGCTGGAGAACGACCTCATCGTCATCTTACTGTCCAAGCCTTTTCTAAAATATTATAAAGTAGTTAAAAGTATCAGGCTGGTTTAACTTAGCCTTTCTGGATGCTTAACTACCATATTTAATGCCCATGCCAATTTGGCTGAGGGTCTTAAGGGATAACATTGTTCCTTGCCCTCAGAAGTCAACTAAGTTCCAGGGGACTATGCATAGGGGCATCTCTTGAAATGTCCTGCAAATGTGAGTCATCAGTCTTCCTGTGCAGGGAGGTCTTTGTGATCCACTAATGGGACTTCAGCCAGTGTCTGGTCTATAGAGAGGAAAGTCTGCTCATGCTTCAAAAAGGGAAGCCTGGTGTAGCAAGACCTGACTTTGTCCTTGAGTGGATGGAACTGGTGATTGAGAACCCCAAAAGAGCCAGGTTCTCCCCCCCCAAAAAAAACCCTAAATGACCCTTGAGGATCAGATCATCAAATGACCTTGAGAAAACAAAAACCTTGGTTAATCTGGGCTAACCGTGTGGCCTTAAACATCCAAAAGGAAAGTATAACCAGAAATAAATAAATAGTAAGGCCTGAGAAATTGTACTTCAGATATAAAACTTGAGATCTTAGTGAAAAGACAAAAGGGCACAGTTGTTTTGCCTGTCTTACTGGCAAGTGCAGCTACCCTGTGGCTGCCACTGTTTTTGCCATCCTTCAAAGACATGAGAAGACACAGCTTTTCAACCTTCCAATATGGACTGAAGACTCATGTCTCTCCGAGAATCCTCCAAACCTTCAGTGCCAGATGGGGACTGCTGAAACATCCAGCTTGTGGACTGAGCTACTACTGGGATTTCAGCCTCTTCAGAGTATAGACTGCCATTGTTGGACTACCCAGGCAGTATCATGGAGACCATTACAGGAAGATCAATACAGGATGTGGTGCTTACTGGACCTCATTTGGTGAACATGAGAAGGGAAAACCCCAGTGTGCAGCACAAGGGCAGGACTGATGGTTGTTTGGGCTTGCCAAGGAGGAGTCTTCAAACATGACATCTTTCATCCTATTTAAAAAAAAAAAGAAAGAAATCATAAGCTGAAGATGCTAAAAGATATATGTGGCATGCATTTATGCATATTTTGGAATGATGCAAATTGGACGGAACAACAGCAACAACAACAAAAAGACTGGGTCAAAGAACTCACTGAAACAGTGAACTTCTGCTTGAAACAGTAACCTCATAAATGCATCAAAAAGTTTAAAAGAGACTGAGAAAAAGATGAAAAACATGTTTGGCAGAATGCATGAGCTCTGGTGGGGTGGGGGGCAAGGAAGGGGAATGGGTCTAGATTTGATTAGAAATTTTGTATGAACTTCGCAAAGCTTCAATAAAAATTGGCTTTGAAAAAAAAGGACACTCGTATCTGAAGAAAAAGAAAAAAGAAAGCCTTTTCTTATGCCTATGTCTTGTAAGTTGCTGCCAATATTTTCTTCTATCACCTTCAGAGTTTTGGGTTTCACGTTGAGGTCTTTGATCCATTTGGAGTTGATTTTTGTACAGGGTGAGAGGTAGGGGTTTAATTTTATTCTTCTACAAATGGTGATCCAGTTTTGCCAGCACCATTTGATGAAGATGCTATCTTACCTCCATTGAGTCTTTTTGGCCCCTTTGTCAAATATGAGGGGGCTGAAATTGTATGAGCTCCAGTTTGGATCTTCAATTTTGTTCCATTGGTCTACAGGTCTGTTTTGTGCCAGTACCAGGCTGTTTATATGACTATAGCCCTGTAATATAGTTGGAATTCTGGTATAGTGACCCCCCCCCCTGTATTGCACTTTTCCCTCAGGATTGCTTTGGCTATTTGGGTTTTTTTGCTTTTCTATGAATTTATGGATTTTTTTCCAAGTCTGTGAAGAAAGTCTTGGAGATCTTAATTGGGATTGCATTGAATCTGTTTATTAATTTGGGCTCAGTTGTTAAAGTGCTTGCCAGAATCAACATAAAAAGTCAGGCATGGTGGAGCACGCCTATAACGCAAGCGCTGGGGGGCGGGGAAGGGCAGAGAGGATGATCTCTGGGGTTCAATGACCATCCAGTATGGCTGAATCAATAAGTTCCTGGTTCAGTGAGAGACCACACCTGAAAAAATAAGGTGACGTCACCAAGATGGCTCAGTGGTAAAGGCACTTGCAGTAAAGCCTGACAACCTAACTTCAATCTATGGGACTCACAGGGTGGAAGAAGAGAACTGAGTAACTACAGCTTCTGTGAGTTGATACATGCACTACCCATGGCATATCCAGAAGTCAGCATTTCAGTTTTCTTCACCATCCACCAGCTCTTACATTATCTTCATTGCCTCATCCATGAGTTTTTCTGAGCCCTGGATGGGGAGAGGTTGATATACATGACCCATCCACAGCTGAGCACACCGAGATATTTATACTCATCACTTTGATCAGTCCTATATATTACTCTGTGCAGTGTTTAAGCAAGTATATTTACTTTGTGAAAATTTACACAAGAGCTTATCTACTTTTCTGAATTTGTGTTATACTTCAATAAGCAGGTTTCTATTTGCAGCTCATGATGTAACATATGATAGCCAATTATTTGGTTTTACACAAAATCAAAATATTGGTGACACTTTGTTTTTGCCTTGCTGAAAATTTTGTTAGCATTTTTCTACTCTTAATCTAAAGCACTCAAGTTTCTTGCAATGATTTCTCCAAGCCTATATTTCATCCACATATGATCTTTTTAGAAATATGTAAGCGACTTGAGAGATGCCTCAGTGGATAAGAACACTGGCTATTCTTGCAGAGGATCCAGGTTTGGTTCTCTGTGGGAACATGGCAGCTAACAATCAACTGTAACTTCAGTTCCTAGAAATCCAAACTCCTCTTCTGGCCTCCACAGGAGTCCATGAGACTAGTGCATTTCCATACATGGAAGCAAAACATTCATATAAATAAAAATAGACTTTAATTTTTTGAAGGAAATGTATGTCAAATGATACCATTACTTTTATTTCCTCTTCTTTTAGATGTAACATGTAGAATGAAGAATGGCAAGTGCAAGCAGTTTTGTAAAAATGGTCCTGATAAAAAGGTGATTTGCTCCTGTACTGAGGGATACCGACTTGCAGAAGACAAGAAGTCCTGTGAACCAGCAGGTCAGAATCTAGATAATTTATTTAAAGAAAATCTGTAGTTAATTTTTAGCACAAAAATACCTTATTTTAATGTCTACTTGTATTTACTCCTTTGTGAAATTGAATAAAAGATGAATAGCTTAAAGTGAACAAATGAATTCTCCAAATTGTATCATCATTTCAGATATAAATTCTGTAATTATCTGAATTCTTTTCCTTTTTTTTTTTTTTTTTTTTTTGTCTTTTCTAGAGAGGGTCTCCTTGTAGCCCCAGCTGTCCTGGAAGTCACTCTGTAGACCAGGCTGGCCTTGAACTCACAAAGATCCGCCTGCCTCTGCCTTCCAAGTGTTAGCATTAAGGGCATGCACCACCACGCCCAGCTCTGAATTATTTTCTGGGTCCAATTTTTTCTCTGATTTTTATATCAAAAAGAAATTTATTGCTGTGGTTTCTCTATAGAACATTTGAAAATTGCCAAATCAAATTAATGTGATAATGTTACTCTACCATAAGAGCGAGACAAATACTTGTCTGACTGATAGGTTTCTTATGAAAGGATGCTACATGTTAACACTAACTCTGCCAGGGCTTGGCTCCTTTACTCTAAGAAAAAGATTTCCTGACTTTGGATCAAAGCTGAGTTTCTATACTTGGCGTCAGAGTGATCCAGCAACTATGTTTAAGATCTACTGGGCTGATCAAAACAGTCTTTAAAATGGAGGACAAGGCAATGTTTTCTAGTCACGCGACCATGCCACCATGTTGACAGCTGACTGATGTATTCAGAGCACTCATTGTTTTCTGAAGAAAGCAGCTGCTGTTTTGATTGTGAAAAAAAAAAGCTCTGCAAGATCATTTATGTTTGCTAAAACAAGAACAATTTGCGGGACCTGGGAGATGGCTCAGTTGTTAAAAAATATATTTGCTCTATGAGCATGGGGACAGGAGTTCAGCTCCCCAGCACCCACATAAAATCCAGACATTTTAGTGTGTATGTATGACCCCAGCACTGGGCAGAGGGGGACACAAGAGAATCCCAGAGTCATGCTGGCCGACTAGTCTAGCAGAAACGGTGAGCTCCAGCCTCATTGACTCCCTGGCTCTCAAAATAAGGTGGAAAACAGAGCGATAGAGGAAGATGCTTGATAGCTAACTCTGGCTTCCATGTGTGTAGACATGGGCACTCATACTTGCATACACGTGTACACACACACACACACACACACACACACACCACAAACAAAAAAGAATAACTTTGATGCAACCAGGTATGGTTTCTCTTGTATTTATAAATCCAGGTATTTCATTAAATTGCTCCATTAAATCATGAGCCACTCCTCTGTGACTGGTTTTGATATCTATCTCAGTAGTGAACCCAACAGAGGAAATTAAAGAGGCAGCATCCAAGTGCATATCTGCAGCAAGGAAAAGGAAGAGTCTCAGGGCCTGCCAGTCCTTCTGCCTGAGTCTTCACTTATACTGCCTTATACATAGCTTGACTTAGAGGAAGTGTGTATATCTGTGCGTGGCACATGTGCATCTGTTTGTATTTAACTTTAAAAAGCCAACTTCCAATGAAGACAGATGGCATAGTAGCTAAGTCCTTACAAGCTCTTCTATGTTTGAAGAGAGAAAAAGAATCCAGAAGCACCTCCAACTATTAAGAGTTATATTTGAATATAGCTTAGCTTTAGCAGAATAAGTAGGCCAAACCTAAAATAAGCTGTCCTGCCTTTTCAAAGATAATAGCCCCTCTTCCCAAGCCATTGTTGATTGTGTATATTTATACATAATCATTTTGAATTAATTTCCTGTTTTCTCAACTGCAAGCTGCCTTCATGATACTTAGCCACAGCTGGTTGCTATAGAAATGTCTGTTAGAAGGAACATGGCTAGGAGGAAAGAAAAAACTGAAAACGAAGTGTGACTTTGTTTGGCTACAAATGTCCATTCTGGTAGTCCCCAGTGTTTTAGTAGATGATTATGTTAAGAAATAAATCAACCCAAGGAAAAATCAGGTGGTCAGGTCCCAAGTAAATATGATTTCTATAATCATATTAGTAACCCATTTGGTAAGTTTGACAGCCAAGTAGTTTAATCACAATGATCTCTACTCAAAAATAACTTAAATCAGTTGGGTGTGGTGGTGCACCCCTTTAATCTCAGCACTCTGGAGGCAGAGGGAGGCAAATCTCTAACAGATTGAGACCAGCTTCATCTCCATAGCAAGTCCAGGCCAGCTAGAGCTACAATGAGATCCTATCTCCAAAAAAAATCGTAAAATCCACATTGCAATCTGCAGTGGCTTTAGTGCCCCCCAAAAATCCTTTCACTGATAAGTAACAGAAGTCCCTTTTAACTTATTCTATCATGAGAATTACTCAGTACCCCTTTTCCAAATTTCCTTTTGGGGGAGTAGAGAAAGACTTTAATTAAGAAACCAATAGAAAGTAATTCAGTTGTATAAAAGTTTTACCAAGTTTGATTTCAGAGACAAATTTTCTTTTCATAAAGATGGTAGAGCCCAGAGCAAAATGTTCTCCCGAAGAAGGCTTTGAAAATTTGCCATGAAAATAATGCAACCAACCTTTTAATTTGAAATGAATTCATCAATTACATCTTTGAATAATGACAGCCCCGCTTTTTCCAAAGAGATAGCAATGAGCCTCATCTCGATTTTCGTAATTCAGTTCCATTTGCTACCAAGAAATATCAAAATACTCTTTTATTTTTCTGTTTTTATAGTGCCATTTCCATGTGGAAGAGTTTCTGTTTCTGACACTTCTAAGAAACTCACCCGTGCTGAGACTATTTTTTCTAATGTGGATTATGAAAATTCTACTGAAACAGAAATGTTGGATAACGTCACTCAAAACAATGAATCATTTACGGACTTCATTCGAGTTGTTGGTGGAGAAAACTCCAAACCAGGTCAAATTCCTTGGCAGGTACAATATACTGATAATGCGTCTGAAAACTGGAGTTCTTCTGGCCAAAGACAGGAGAGTTGGGGAACCAAGGTAGATCAATGGAAAGACTTACGTAGCTAGGAAAAGTACTTAGGTAAATAAAAACACCTATAGGTAAGCATCTGGTGAAAGGAAAGTCCAGGGACAGCTGCTACCAGACAAAATCAAGGAGAATTTGGCATCAAGGAAACTGCACAGCAGGATTCCAGGCAAGCAACTGGCCAGCAATAGGGGTGTCTGAAAGTAAGGTCACTGATACTGGATCCTTCATGCTCCTTCGTCGTCACCTGAGTCAGAAAGTCTCCAGGCCTAGAGAAACTGGATTATTTTGAAAGGAATAAAAAAACAGTATTCATGTTGGGAGGATTAAGAAAAAAACTAGGTTCCTGAAATTAGCACACGGGCCTGGTCAACTGCTGCATTTCTCAAAATCTGGTAGTATCCAAATCACCTGGGAACTTGTGAGTCATGCAGTTTCACAGTTCACCTCAGACCTTCTGAATTAGAGCTATGAGGTGGAGCCCAATATCTGGGTTCAGAGAAGTTCTCTAGGTAATTCTGGTGTGCAGTACAGCTTGAAAAACACTAGTCTAAGGAAGCAAACTGATAGCAGGAGTCAGCAGCCCAAACGCTGATGGACTCAACCTACAGTCCTCCAAGTGTGTTCTGAAAACAAACTGCATAGACAAAATTACTATGCACATTTTTATGCAAAAAAACAGGAGTTAGGGGCTGGAGAGATGGCCTAGTGGTTAAGAGCGCCGACTGCTCTTGCAGAGGACCCGGGTTCGATTCCCAGCACCCACATGGCGGCCGAGAACTGTCTTTAACTCCAGTTCGAGGAGAAGCCGACACCCTCTTCTGACCTGTGCGGCATTGCACGACACGGGTGCACAGACCTACATGCAGATGGTACATTCATACACATACAAAAATAAATTCAAAATTAAAAAAAAACAAGAGTTAGATTAGCAAAACCTGAGCTGTAAGTGGACATATGGCTAAAGTTTAAGTAATTGCATCAGTGAGGAGGAATAGGCCGCCTCCTCCCTCCTCAAGGAGCCATACTGGTCTTTACATAAAGTTGTCTGTCCAGTAAGGTAGCCAGCACACGTGCCTACTTAAACAAACCGGTTAAATAAGTTAAAAATCCAGTTCCTCAGTCACTTCTTGCCACATATCCAGGGAATAACAGCCACATATGATTGGTGGCAACTGTACTAGAAAAGGCCAATGTAAAGAGAACATTTCTATCATTGCAGAAATTTAAAACTCCCTAGTCTATAATCATAATTTAGTAGTGATTTCAGTGATTCTTCATACCAAATTTTTTTCTCTAAATGAAGTTTGAATTCTACCCTCAGAGGTGATAACTTTAATGACACTGCAATCATCAAATTGATAGCAATTTAGGGGCCTAAATCAGGTAGATATTTCCAGGTTTCAACTGGCCATACATCTTAGCTATGTATAGATCCAGGAGTCTTCAGAACGTCTGCCACGCTGCCATTTTCCAGTATAACAGATGACAGATCTTGAACGTAAATCAAGTGATAGAAGAAAGCTGCACAAACATTGATCTTGTAGCCAATAAAATCCACCTTACATCCATTGACTCCCCCCCATCAGTCCTTAAGGCCACCTTCCCAGGGCTCCTGCCCTGCTGTCCATTACCCCGTCCTCTGGACACCCACATGTTTATTATTCTTCCCTATTCTTGGTCACATTGACCCTGTCCCATGACCTTTCTTTGAATAACCTCTCTTAGAGACAGATATTCTCATGCTTCCCTTTTTTTTCACATCGTTGTATCTAACTCTATCCTATTTTGCTATTTGTCTTCTAATATGTTTTCATTATTTCATCTATACAGCTTCCATCCACAAGGCTGTCTTAAGAAAAAAATTCTTACTTTTTAACAATGATCCTCCTGGCACTACAGAAAAACAAATCAGTGTTTATAGTAAAAGGCTTATGAAGCCAGGAGGTTTTATTAGCTAAGAATATCATTTAAATAAAACAGTTCACTTTTGCTTCTATTTGTACATATCACAATGCTGAATTTATTAACATCACATCAGGGTTTTTTGTTTCTTCTATTGCTTCCTGGATATCCTTTGGTTCTGTACAGCCTCCTCTTCTTTCTAATTTAAGAACAATTTGTTCCTTTTTGGCGAGGATAATCTCAGTGTGACAAGGGGAGCTCATGAATGGGTTAACCCAAGCATGAGCTCTGGAAGACCAGTACCACATCTTAGGTGCTTTTTTCACCTGCTTCTTCTGTTCGATAACTAGATAATCTTCATCTTAACCCTTCAGTTCAGCATTACTCTCCACATTTTTAAGAATGTGCAGCAAAAACTCAGCATTCTTTTGGGGCCACCGACCCTGCGTCCAGCTCCACTGTTTGGCCTGGGCACACCTACTGACTCCATTGTTCCACTGGAATGACACACATTGCTCCTTTTAAAATGACATCTTTCGGACACTTGACGGCTTTTGGATATCCATAGTCTTCATGGCCTGAGCAGTTTTCCTGGTGTTCTTAAAGTGAACAGGAAGATTTGAACCTCTTGACTTGCATGATTTTGTAGGATTTTCTGGGTCAAGAGACTAGTGAAACATTTTCACAGGTCACCTCAGGCCATTTATAGGAAGAAGGCTTAAAATAGCTTTTCTTTTTGAATCCCAGAATGCGTACATTGTGGGCCTGTTGTTAAATAAAATGGCAAAAGTTTGTTAAACCAGAACTAAAATGGGGGGGGGGGTAAAAAAAATCCGTTTAGTACCACTATTATTCCCCATCCCTTTAAAGCCAACACTTGGCAGATAATGTTGCAGATATTTCCTTTAAAATGTAGTAACACTTTAAAACCATTTGATTCTCTTTTTAAGCAGAAGAGACTCTTAGATGGTGGTTGTAACTCTGAGGAAGAAGACACAAATGATATACATCAATGTCGATCTTCTCATGTTCTTCCTCACTGCAATCTTGTTATTGCAGCTGTTGTCCTTTTCCTGTCAAACCTAGCTAAGATCAGTGGAAATGTTCAGAATCACTGACATGTGTACACATGCACATTCAATCCCTATTCCTTCCATACGAATTAAGATGACTGGCAACAGAGGATTCAACAATGGAGTTTTCTTCTTCTTACAAAGTGAGGCGCTGGACTGTTTTTCAGTCATCTAGAGAAAGAGCCTGTTGCAGTTCTTCACTGTTTTCTACCTAACTACAGAAAGGTCTCTTCACACCGACTTCTACCCAGTTCTTTAGGAAAGAGTACTCATTTTCAAAAATAGGAGACAAACTGTACATACAAAAGCTGCTTTTACACAAAGATGAAACTGGAAATGAAACAAATGGTGGCCTCTTCTCATTTGTGGAATGGCCTGCTTAATCTGTCAAATAGTTCCAATAGCCACCATATTAAGTTTCTGGCTCTGAAATAGTAAATACCATTTAGAAATGTCACATAAAAAGATGTCTCAAAATGCTGGTGTTTCCTAAAAGCCTTTCCATTGAGAATTTTTTTTTTATCCCAGGAGTCATTGGAAATAAGAAACAAAGTGAAACGAGTGAAGAAAGCCCACAAACAAAACGTTCTTTCTTCAGGAGTCATGAATGTTTGAATGAACTGGACGTATTTATTTATCTGTTAAAAAATTTAGGTATGCCAGGCTTGGTGGCACACCCCTTTAATCTCAGTACTCGGGAGGCAGAGGCAGGCCGATCTCTGTGAGTTCAGGGCCAGCCTGGTCTACATAGAGAGTTCCAGGACAGTCAGAGCTACAGGGAGACCCTGTCTCAAAAAGACAAAAAAATTTAGGTAGGGATGATGATATATTTCTGTGGTAGAGTGAAGCCAAGTTCAATTTCCAACAAAACACACACACACACACACACACACACACACACACACACACACACACACATGTTTACTTGAGCAGGCTGCAAACCTGCAAGAGCCACAGGGCAAAAAGGAGAGGATAGCTGTTTTGCTTGTGGACTTGGGGATGAAAGGATTGTTGACTGACAATTGTACTGTCCCTGAATGCAGTGGTCCTAACCTCAGAGCTAATGGAGCCTCCCTAGGCACAGGCTAAGGGACTGCTAGAAGCCTGGCTTCAGTTTGCCTGGCTGGAGACCAGGGTCCAAGAGGCTACACTTACAACCAAGGGTCTCTTCCTAGGAGCCCCTTAGGGATCTGTATAGACTGAGACTACCCTCTGCCCTGGGTAGGCAAAAGAGGTCTTCCCTTCAGGTTACTAGTTGTGGGTTCACAGTTCTGGAGAAACTCGGGAAAGGAAGCAGAGCCCCGAAGTGGGTACTTAAAGGGATAAGAGAACAGGTTGGAGGGTTAAGTGCACTACACGAGAGAAACACAATTTTCTAGTCAACTGAGAAACTAAAACAGCTAAACAGGAAAAAAATAAGAGCTTTGGAACATTAGAAGGGTAAAAAGGAGAACTGCAACACCTATATGACTAGATCGCTTTCAATAACAACTCAGAAGTGAGAGGTTTGAGGAAGCAACACTGTATTTTTCCTGTTTAAAGCTTTAATTTAGTTTTTGTCCCATGGTTACAGCTGGTCCGATAATTCTGATCATGCACAAATTGGCCCCAAGACTTCCTTTCTCCTTTTCTGAGTGCTTTGAGCTACGGGCTGTGTAGTTCCTGTATAAGAAATACTCAATCTTTTTGTTTTCAAATTTACATGAACCTTAGTTCTGTATGAGACATCTTTATTGCACATTTAATAAACTGAAGATTGTTGTACCATATTGGAAAATAAATACCATGGAAGCTATCCTGATCCTTATGTTACATTTTATCATAGGTATTGGTGAATATTTAACCACTTAAACTGAAGAGACATATCTGAAGAAGTGGTCTGTCTATTCTTTTCTGTAGATTTTGTTATACATATTCGTAAAATAACTTAAATTTCCCCATTTTAAGGTTCCCTCAGTTTAAGCCTGAAGCTATCCTGAGCATTTAGCCTGTGCTGATAGCTTCACAGATCCAGTCCTTTCCTTTCAACTAGATTACAACCCCGTAACAGACAGCATGCAAATTTACCATATGAATGGACCAGAGATGCCTGTTTTGCATGAAGATCTTAATTCTATAGAAATGTCTTACTTGAGAAAAGACAACCCTGTATTATCCTAGCTCTGATGATAAAATTCCAATTAAGAGAAATAAGAACATGAAATACATAGCATTGCCTATGTCCACAAAGCCAGTTTGGACAGAATATTTAGACTATTAACCTGCAACGTTGTTCGATGAACTGCATTTCAATAATCATTGTATTTAATGGTTATAATTAACCATTAAAAACCAAAGGGTACCATACATGCCTTTAATCCCAGCAGTTGGGACCCAGAAGCAGGTGGATCTCTGTGAGTTTTAGGCCAACCTGATCAGCATCCTGAGTTCCAGACCAGCTAAGGTTACATAGTGATACCTTGTCTCAAAATTTAAAAACACATCCCCCCCACTGGATGGTGGGGCTGTAGGTGTTTGGGCACAACAGCCTGCAGATAGGTTTTGCATGAAGGATGCTTGTACTCATGGATTATCACTTATAGCTAAAAATGAAAAAAAAAACTGAGAGAAAGATGCAGGACAGTTATGGCGGAATGCATGATCTGGGATGGGGTGGGGGGGAGAGGGAAAGGGAAATAAGCCTGAACTGAATTGGAAAAAATGTATGAAATGCACAAAGCATCAATAAAAATTAATTAAAAAAAAATTTAAAAACACAAAAAAACTAAACTAAACTAAACAACAACAACAACAAAACCAAGTATCCTCTCTTTACCCAGTAACATAACCTAAAGCCACAAACTTGGTGAGCCACATCTGTGGGACTAGCAGACTGTACACCATGTATAAATGGTTTCACTTTGTATAATGGAAAAAAAGAAGAAATGGTTTTATTAAAAATTTGAAACAGGACGCTGGAAAGATGGTTCAGCAGTTAAGAGTACTGGCTGCTCTTGCAGATGGGAGCTAACAACTATAATTCCATTTCCAGGGAATCTGATGCCCTCTTCTGACCTCTGAGGGTATTGCATGACATGGGTGCACTTACATACAGGCAATACACTCATACATATAAACTAAAAATAAATAATTTTTTCAATTTTGGAACAGGAGGTGAGGGAGTTTTAGTGAACTTATAGGAAAAGGCTAGGCTGGAATTCACAGTTGGAAAGAGAATGACAGAACAACAGCTATTGCTGTCGGTTGCCTTTGTCATGAAGAACAGAATATAGATTGTATGTGTTTCTATTTTGGGGGGGAGGGGGTTGAGTCCAGGTCTCCCTGTAGCTGTCCTGGAACTCGATCTGTAGACCAGGATGGCCTTGAACTCACAGAGATCCACCTGCCTCTGCCTCCCAAGTACTGGGATTAAAGGCATGCACCACCATGCCCGGTTTGTCTTTCCATTTTTAAGACAGAGTCTCACAATGTAGCCCTGGCTGGCCTGGAATTTACTATGCAAACTAGGCTTGCCTTGAACTCACAGAGTTCTACCAGCCTCTACCTTCACAGATGCTGGAATTAAAGGTACAAGCCACCATGCCTGCCACTATTGTATTTTGTAGATGCAGGAATGTATGTCTGATATGAATATATGTGTGCTTCTGAAAGATGGAAGGGAGACTCCTATTATACTGTAGGTTTGACAGATCAGAAATCAGATTTCTTGCCCAACACATGCTTTCTTATTTTCCCCCATCATACTCAGAACTGATGTCTTACAAGAACAAGTCCTTGGCAAAGCAGACAGCTTACCTTCCAAGTAGCTAACATTTAGATATCTATGATTCTGAGATGGGCAAGAAAACATTAAAAAACCACACTGTCTATAATATTTTAATGCAAATATATCTAAGTCCTTTTTCTTGGCAAAGATATTTGCTAAAATTTCTAACACCAATCAGGGGATGGCAAAGAATACTCTTCAGGCTTAAAAGAACACAACTGTATTTCTCAATCATCCACTGGAAAGAAGTTAAATCTCCAGGCATCAAATCTTTGCCAAAATCAGATAAAATACATCATAGCCTATGTACCCAGGGGCTGTGGATATCATTAACACTAGCCTAACTATCCCACTAAGCTGAGAGAGTTTCAGTACCCCAAAAAACAGTACCAAAAAAAGAAACAACATTCCATCAAATTCTACTTCTTGAAGCAGATGCATTAAGTTGTAATAATCAGAACCAGCATAGAAGTGTATTGTTCAAATTTCCTTGATGGTTAAAACCATTTGGAGAGGCAAGAGAATCATAGTGTATTGGATGTCAGCTTGGTTTACAGAATGAGTTTCAAGTCAGCTACAGCTACACAGTGAGACTCTCTTAAAAAAGTCACTTGAGATCAGAGTCCACCACTTTGGCCTTTGACCAGTAGTACACTTGCACAGTGCTCTGTACTGAGGAAGATCCCTCCCATACCTAAGTTTCAGTGTTTTGCATGTGTTCTCTAGCTGAAGTCTGGTGAGACAATTGAGCACTTGCTGGGGATCAGGAACCTTGGATCACTGCAGTGGAATCTTTTACCACCACAAGTTCCCCAACCCCTGGGGCCTTAACTAGCCCTGCCTCTCCCTGCCACACCTGACTAGTGACTACTGCCATTCCTCAGACCCACTATGTTCAAGTAAAGTTCCTCATTGCCTCTACCCAGATACCATTGCCACCTTCCCTTCTTTGAAGTGTTGGCACAGGTATGACTGAAGTCAAGTGCACATGCTCTATGTCATTTGGAAAAGGAACATAGTCCCTTGGCATTTCCAAATCCAGCATCTACTATAGTATATTTAGAGATTTGGAGAGTGAATGGGAGCGGTGAGTCTCTTGACAACCCTGCTTGCAGGTTCTGTGAGTGTCCTGACATAGAGCTGCACTGGTTTAGGCATCACCTCTCTACCTTGATGGTTGTAGTAAGCCATCGATGGAAGACTGACTTACCATCTCCCTACTAGAGACAGTGTGTGTGGTGGGGGGGGGCGGGGATAGGAGGTGAACTGGGGATGGCAGAGAGGGAATTTCAAAAATGTGTGTGCTAAACTACAGAGTGCTGCCTCCGAACACGGGAAGTCTTGCACTCAACCAGTAAATATCTCCCCATGTCAGCAGGAGCCTGGCATTCAACAAGCATTAAAAGATACATTGGCAGGCTGAAGAAATGGCTCAAGAGAACTGGATTCATTTCCCAGCACCCACGCGGTGAGCCACAATTATTTAGAACTCTAGTTCCAGGGGATCTGATGCCCTTCTGGCCTCTGCAGCTATGGGACACGTGGTGCACTTACATACATCCAGGCAGAACATTCATATCACAAAATGGAAAACAAATAATTTGAAAAATAGGTTGTCAAAAGTGCCCTAGGATAAAAAGGAATGTTTTATAGTTCAGTATCTTCAGCAGCACTCTTAGCCTGGCTTTGGAACAAGGACCCTCACATTTTTCCTTCTCGTTGTCCGCATAAAATATGTTCCTAGCCTGGAGTGAGCAATTATTTTGTTTTAATTTGTACAAGTGTTTTGACGGCCAGTAAGTCTACTGGTATGCGTGTTGTGCCTGACAAGGCCAGAAGAGGGCAACAGAGCTACCATGCGAGTGTTGGGAATCAAACCGGATCCTCTAGAAGAACACCAAGTGCTTTTAAGACTTGAGTTATTTCCCTCGCCCCAGAGTGAGCACTTTTAAAACATAAAGATTCCCAAACCAGGGGACTTCTGATTCAGTAGGCATGTGACTCATTTCAAGCATAATTATGAGAACTGTAAGAATATTGTAGAGAGTTTCATTTTCTGTAGCCACACCCACAAGTTTCTCTCATTAAGACTCTATGAGCCCCTAAAGCTGCTTTTACAGGCGTGTCAGATGAGTCTACTGCAGTTGGTCCTCAGATCATTTCTAAGGTGATTCTGAATGCTCAGAAAAGCAAATAATGGAACCAGGCAGACTTGGTTTTACAAACTACTTACTAACCTACTAACTAACCTCAGAGGACTGAATATGTATTTTAATTTTTATTACATTTATTCATTCATGTATGTAGGTATGTGTGTATATGTGTGTTTGTCTTATCTCTGGATGAACACATGCCACAGCACAGGTGGAGGTCAGAGGACAACTTGTAGAAGGTGGTTCTCTCCTTCCATCATGTGAGCCCAGGGACTGAACTCAACTCATCAGGCTTGGCATCAAACACCCTAACTCACTGAGCCATCTCACCGGCACAATTGAATATGTGTTTTTAAACCTTAGTTTGCTCATCAGTGAATGCATAGCATTATATTCCATAAATGTGGTGTTTTGAGTATGAAATTTATGTAAATACTACAAGTATTAGCCATAAATAATCACTTAGTAATTTTTAATGACAAAATTGCTAAATCTACGTGATATACATTCTGGTGTTATTATCATTATTATCATTATTATTATTATTTGAGATTTTTCTGTATTTTTAGACAGGATCTCCTTATAGTCCCACCTAGTCTGGAACTGTCTAGACCAAGCTGGCCTCAATCACACAGAAATCCACCTGCCTCTGCCTTGTGAGTGCTAGAATTAAAGTAATGCACCACCATGCCTGCTTTTTTCTGTATTTTACAACTTTTTTTTCAAAATATAAAGCAATGGCTAGAGACAGACTGAACACCAGAGTTTGGAAAACTAAGCCAGTGGCCTGTAATAGGTGGTCCAACCCTACAGGACTCCAGATCCAAAGTTAGGTCTTCCAGTGTCCAGGGTAGCTGTTAAGTAAGTTGGATTCAGCCCTAGAAGAATCTTCAAAAGAGCATGCCCCAAGAACCATCTCTGCCCCACACTCAAAGACTTGGACAGCCCCCTCTTTCTTCAGGCTTTGCCAGAGGTCTACTTGTGCATTAGGCAAAGGGTGTCTCCACAGAAGCTAGTAAGCACAAGCAAAAGATTTTCTGAATGTTGAGTTTGCCCTCTAGTGTTCACACTTCTCAGCTTTCTTAAAAATGTGAATCAAGGAAGATCTCTGTTAACAGTGGAACTGGAATTCTCTAAGCTGATCTAGATATTGATATGGTGAAAAATATTTATCACCCTCTGATTATGAACTGGATATACAGATTAAAAAAAAAAAAAAACAAGTTAGCCTCCAATCTAATAATGTCCCAGTTCAAGGCAGCACTCCAAACGCCTTTGCTCACATTGTCCAAAAATCAACTACAATAAAGGGGAGCATTTAAGTCCAAGACAGACTACATTTCCAGCCAGGAGAAATAGAGTTACGAGGCACTAGAAGGAATGTGTGTGCCCCACCGTGCTTCAGCACATAGATGACTAATAAACACAGCTCTTTTGAAGGCCATAGGTCTTATTTCATAATATTCTAGTTTGGAAGAGGTTTGACATAACTCCTGGAAAAATTAATCATTTTCTCTTTCCTTGGTTTTTGAAACAGGGTCTCTCTATAGGCTCCAGCTGACCTGGAACTTGCTATGTAGACCAGGCTGGCCTCAACCTCACAGAGATCTGCCTACCTCTGCCTCCTGAGTGCTGAGATTAAAGTCATGTACCATCATGCCCCGGTCTCTCTTTTCTGTTTATTTATTTTTATTTTACATGTATGAGTGTTTTCTTTCATGTATTTAAGTGTACAATGTGCATGTGATGCCCACACAGGCCAGAAGAGGGCATTGGACTCCCTGGAACTAGAGTTACAGAAGGTTTTTAGCATCCATGTGGGTGCTGGGAAACAAACTCAGGTCCTTTGAAGAGCAGCCAGTGCTCCTAACCACTGAGCTATCTCTCCAACCTCCATTTTCCTCTTTCAAATGAGCCATAGCAAAGAAATCTCCTTATACAAGGCAAGAAGCTTCATATTAATCCTGGGAGTTAAGCTAGTGTTCCCTACAATACCAGCTGCATCCCCATGAGTCACTTTGTGTCATCAGAAAGGCACAGTGGCTCACCTGGGAAAGGGACCCAAGGGCTGAAAATCACCAAGTGAAGCCAGCCACTCCTCAGATTCACCTCAAATGGAGCTCTTCCCCAACCCCATCTCTCATTCTGCATTTCCTTCCAGACAGTTACAGAAACAGCTAAGTTTGTGCTCCAGAAACATTAATTCATCTGCCGAGCTGACACTTTCCAGAAATCACCCCCTTTCTGCCAGCACCTAGAAGCCAACATATTGCCCACTTGTGTAAATGGCATATGCATTCATTTTGTTCTGGATTAAACACATTATGCAGTAAGATTCTTATTTTTTTTCCACAGGTCATTTTAAATGGTAAAGTTGAGGCATTCTGTGGAGGTTCCATCATTAATGAAAAATGGGTTGTAACCGCTGCCCACTGTATTCAACCCGGTGATAAAATTGAGGTTGTTGCAGGTAAATAAGCAAAATAGATAATAGTCTACACCATGAATGTGTGATGTATATATCGTAGTGTACTACGTAGTGTCCAATAGGATTGTTGCTGGATAAATTGGGCTCGGGATGGAAAGGTCATAATTTCAAATCCTAATTTATTCGCCCTCTACACCATGTAATTCTTTCGGTGAACCCATAAAACACTTTCAGTAAGATATATTTTTTGACCTTTTTGAGACAAGAGGCAATTATTGTTGTGTCAGTTGTCCCACTGATCATGTAAGATCCTTGAGACTTGGTTGCTAGTGGTCAGTGAGACCGAGTAGACTGCAGACTCTTGAAAAAACACTGCTTATGTGAAAGACTATAACTGAAATTTATTTTCAATAGGTGAATACAACATTGAAGAAAAGGAAGACACAGAGCAAAGGCGAAATGTGATCCAAATTATTCTTCATCATCAGTACAATGCAACTATTAATAAGTACAGCCATGATATTGCCTTGCTGGAACTGGATAAACCTTTAGTACTCAACAGCTATGTAACGCCTATTTGCATTGCCAACAGGGAATACACAAACACCTTCCTCAAATTTGGATCTGGCTATGTGAGTGGCTGGGGGAAAATCTTCTACAAAGGGAGGCAAGCTTCAATTCTTCAGTACCTTAGAGTTCCACTGGTTGACCGAGCCACGTGCCTTCGGTCCACAACATATACCATCTATAATAACATGTTCTGTGCAGGCTTCCACGACGGAGGCAGAGATTCATGTGAAGGAGATAGTGGGGGACCTCATGTTACTGAAGTGGAAGGGACCTATTTCTTAACAGGGATCATTAGCTGGGGGGAAGAGTGTGCACTGAAAGGAAAATATGGAATATATACCAAGGTGTCCCGGTATGTCAACTGGATTAAAGAAAAAACCAAGCTCACTTAATGAAAAACTTCTTTCCAAAGAAAGAGTGAAAATGGGCTGGATTCTTTACTAGCTAATCATTTTCTCATCTTTATGAAATTTGAATCCATGTGTTCTATAAACACTAATTTTTCTCCTTACACGAGAAAATTCCATGTAGGATCTGTATTCTATAGAGCAGGCATCTTAGAAAGTACAATCTCTAGAGAAATCGTTTGGTAGGAAATTATGGCCATTCCCACGGACCCAGCACTTAACAAAATCATAAAGTTAACTTCCCCATGCTGCCAATCCAATATCATGGTTCTCAACTGTGACAACGCACCTGATTCTCCCTCCTTAGCAGCAATCCGTGGTTAAATACTTTCTTGTTTCTTCCACATCTATTCTATTTTTATCCTGGATCTTTAGTCTAGCCTACTAAGGGCCAGAACCACACAGGGGCAGCTGACAGGTTTAAACTCACCCAAAGTACTACTTCTTTTCTTTGACTGCTATTTCTGAATCTATCTTTTCCAACACCCAATCCCCAATCACTTTTTACATCCACTCAGAATCTCTCTCAAGCCATTAAAAGAGGGGAAAGTAGCATCCTGTGGTCTCATTGCTAAGCATATTCATCCACCCCAGACTTGCTTTCAGTTTGGTCTCAAACTTACTTTGAATAACATGGAGAAGAAGTAAGTTGCCTAAGATTAAAAGGGGTGTGTTCCTTCAGTGCACCATCCAGGAAAAGAAGCTAAGAATGTGTATTGTCTGATCATGGCAGTCTGACTAGGGACAGCTCCAAGAAGGCAAACCGGCATATCATTGCAAGTATAAGAAGAAAGCTGACATTGATAAAAATCCATTGCCCCCTGTGTGGAAAAAAATATGCTAAGAGAAAGGTCAGCATTCAGTCTAGAACTAGTCAAGTTTTCAAGGAAGAATTTAACAGTGTGTCTTCAGCGTTCTTGGGTGCCAAGCAGCAAGTTTCCTAGAAAAGACACATGGGTGTCATGTCTAACAGTGAAGAGTGCAGCAGGCTGAAAGGCAGGAGCCACTGCAAAGGGTCAACTGAATCACCCATTTCTGGTTTCATGCATGTCAAAGAACTCATTACCATAATGAATCCTTCTATTTTGAATTGTCTAGACGGTTGTTGACCTCCTAACACATTTTTCCATCTGTGACTTACTGAACTGGTATTTTAGTTCCTACATGGATCTTGTATGAAGTTTGATACTGAACCTACCCTTGATACCTACATGGAACAAGTGACAAGAGTGATCTGAGCTTCTTTGGCATCACCCCTTGCTGTCACCACGCCCTAACCCTACTTCATTACTATTGATTTCACTGAAGTTCTACTACTTATCACCTTTTCAGTCTTTCCAAAAGAAAATTTAATAAACATTTTTTCAAATTTCTCCAAGTGTTTATTGTTAATTCAGACAGGGTAGCCCAAACACCAGAATCATCAAAATGCTCAGCACATGCCTGCATTACTTACTTTTCTTTGGTGTGATAAAATACCACGAGAAAAAGTAACTTATGAAAGAAAGAATTTGGGCGTACTGTTCCAGAGCGAGTGTCCATAATGGCAGGAGAGGTGTGGCAGGAGAGGCGTGGCAGGAGACGCGTGGCAGCAGGCTGCCAGAGTAGGAGGCTGAGAGGTCACATCCACAGCCATAACCAGGAAAGAGAAAATCAAACTACAAGTGGAGCAAGACTAACGATATCTCAAAGCCTGGTCCAGTTCCTGCCCTGACAGAGTTCCTCTAGCAAGGTCGCACCTCATAAATGGCCCCTCCCAAACAGTGCCACCAACAGGAGACCAAGCGTTTAAATATGTGAACCTAAGGAGGACATTTCTCATTCAAACCTTCAAACCACTATAGTGTCCAGTAAGATGGAACACAGACTTGATGCTCAGATGGCCCCACATTTCATAAGGCAATTTGCACAGCATCTGAAAGGAGCAATGGTTTGGATCCACTGGGTATGGCCTCTGATGAGCCATGTACCCTTTGCAGAAATGGTTTCTCCATTTGTATAATGAGCAAGTTTGACACAATGCTGTCCAAAGACTTTCGTGACCTTATAATTCTGTGGTTTCTTTTTTAATTGTTTATTTTCATCTTTTATTTTATTTTCCCCTAAGCCTAACCCTAACCTATTTTCATATTTTATGTGAATAACTATTTTGCCTGCATGTATGCAAGTGTATTCATGTCATGCAGTATTCACGGAGGCCAGAAGAGGGCATTAGATCCTCTGGGATTAGAATTATGGACAGTCGCTATCCACCCTGTGGGTGCTAGGAATTGAATCCAGGTCCTCTGCAAGAGCAGCCAGTGCCTTTAATGCTGAGCCATCTCTACCCCAGAAATCTGTGCTGTCTTGGTTTTCATTCCTTTATTCAACAAATACTAATGGAGAGTTTTCTGTACAGCAACATCAATAATATTGGTGGATTTTTGAATGCACATATTTATATTTGAGGAATTTAAAGAATAATGTGTATAACTTTCTTTGTTGGAGCCTACCACACTCAGCAGTTGCTAAAAATCTTAGCTAAACTGGAATTCATATTTATTCCAGAGTAGCAATTAGTCTTGCATTGAGTATAATGAAAGGGGACCATACTTTTATAGAAATTTAGGTCTGATGAACAAATCAGAGAAATCAGTTCTGTTATTGTTGGCTAGAGGAGAGAAAGAGAGATGAGCCACTCTGTCAATTTTATGCTTAAAGAGAATGTCAGTTCATGCATGAAGCTACTTCAAATTTGAATAACTAAAGCTCTGACCCCAGTGCTCAGCAGTTGAGAACAGAGTCACTGATCCTGTTGTCATGGAGACCATCGTTTACAAAGGCAACAACTGGAAAGTGGCCTCACACCTCAAGCCACAAGCCTTCCTGCTACACAGGGAGGACCTTCTGTGCCTCCTAGCTTTACTTGGGCATGCTCCCACTAGTTCACAAATGATTGAACTCATCCAAGTGTGGCGGCACATGCCTTTAATCCCAGCACTTGGGCGGCAGAGACCCGCAGATCTCTGTGAGATCAAGACCGCCTTGGTGTATATAGCAAGTTCCAGACCAGCTTGGACTACAGGAAGACCCTGTCTAAACTAAACTAAACAAACAAACAAACAAACAAACAGAAAAGACTAAATTCATACTGAGCCATCTGTGGCATGTTGCAGTACTAAATGTGATGTAAGCATAAACCCACCTAAGAATCAGTGCAAGAAGAGCAAGGTCCTCTCGGGGGCTGCCTAAGGCACTTGCAGTCACGATATAAGAATCATTAAAGCTTTCCAAGTCGTCGTAGCTCCTTTACCTAAATGGGGTGAAACGTGCTGCTCTAATATTTCAAGTGACAGATTAAAATAGAAATCTTGCTGAGTGAAGAAAAGTGTGTTAAATATCATGCAGGCATTCTACCTTGCTGTTAAAATGTGATGCCTTTTAGTTCTTCAGAATATTGGCTGCTTTATGGTGGCAGGAGCCAAATATTGTCTGAATTTTTTTTCTGCCAAGGGAAAAACAAAGGCTATTTCACCCCCGTACTCTCCTGACCACACCAGTTTACAAACTGTTTCCTTATAAATTCTGCACAGCTTCAATCTAAGAATGTCAAAGATACGAGGTCTATTAAACACCATCCAGGGGCTGGAGAGATGGCCTAGCGGTTAAGAGCGCTGACCACTCTTACAGAGGACCCGGGTTCGATCCCCAGCACCCACATGGCGGCTGAGAACCGTCTGAAACTTCAACTCCAGGAGAACTCTAGTTCCAGGGGAATCTGACACCCTCTTCTGACCTCCGCGGCATTGCATGNAGAGGACCCGGGTTCGATCCCCAGCACCCACATGGCGGCTGAGAACCGTCTGAAACTCCAATTCCAGGAGAACTCCAGTTCCAGGGGAATCCGAGACCCTCTTCTGACCTCCGCAGCGTTGCACGACACGGGTGCACAGACTTGCATGCAGACAGTACATTCATACACATACAGAAATAAATAAAATTAATTTAAAAAATTAAAAAAAAAACACCATCCAATCCACAGCACATTTACAGATGAGGATACTGAGGTGAAGAGAAGGCAGGGCCCAAGTAACACAATGGCAGAGCCTGGAAGAAAGCTCAGTTCTCCCATCCTGCACTCCAAAACATGGTCCTCTCAACTGGAGTACATTCATGCTACTATGTTTTTCCACCATCCAGGGCTATGTGCACTGATGACAATCTAGTCAGCAAATGTGAGACTGAAAACTGCCTGGAATTCTTATTAGTGATACTCTAATTGGAAAACAAGTGACAAAATCCAGGTCTGCAGGCAGCCTGGAAGGCGAAGTGGGAGTCAAGCAAACTGCAACTGCAGTCCTTGGCTCATACCAGTAAATGTGTGAAGCATGAACCTGCAGCACTGGTGGCTGGCATTTATCACAGCTGTGAGCCCTGGGCCCTCCAGATGTGACATTTGACTTGTAGAGTACACTCCTTCGTGTCAACTGGCATACAGTCATCCCAGCAGCATATGACATTCCTCTTTGCAGACTTGCTGGGACAGACCATGCTCCAGAAGCTGCTGAAGGGTTTAAGGAAGCCTTCAAAAGCCCACTGGAGCTGGAAGTCTAACAATGTACCACAGCTATGCAGGCCTGGGAAACACTGCAGTTGCTGAGAAGCCTGTCTGGGTAAAATAATCAGAAATCAGGGTGCTTTTTAAATGTGAGACTTAGACTATCTAGAAATCTCAGAGTTATAGCCAGAAATGTCTAGAGTGTTCTGTAAACTGTGGAGGCTGTTGAAGGATTTTAGCAAATACTGCGGGAACAGACTCTTTCCAACTATTCCATGGACGTAGATGTCCCTCCTACAATTAAAAGCAGATCTTTTTTTTTACCCTTCCCTTGAGGCTATAGCATGCCTTGAGATTATTTTAGTTAATCTCAACTTCTAATAAAGGTAGCAGGCATACTCATTCCAAAACTACAAAGAGACAAATGCTACTGAAATAGTGCCAAGACGTTTTCTCCATACTCCCACAGAAGAAGACAGAGCTCTTTCAGTCTCCTCATCAAATCATTTCACTGTACTTCAGGAGCTATCTTTTTGGCCAATAGGTTGGTGATAGATACAGGATTATTCTTAATTCCAAAGCCTTCTATTCAAAATAGTACTTCAGAGCTAGGGAAATGGCCCATCAGGTAAAGGCATCTGCTACCCAGCATGATGACCAGAGTTGCATCCACAGAATTCCTACGGTAGAAGGAGACAACCTACACTCACAAGCTGTCTGTCCTCTGACCTCCGCACATAGGCTGACATGAACACACACACACACACACACACACACACACACACCACACAAATGGATGTAATAACTTAAAACTTGCTTCATTAATACATCCAAAAATTAAAACTGTGTCACTACAATGTTAAATATGAGATCCCAATATGTGATAAAGCCTACCAAGATAATAAATCTCCCTGATACTGGCAATCTTAAACTGTTAAAATGATTATACTATACAGCTTCTGTAGATCCATAACTGTGACATGGTTTGCCTGCTGATCTCATACAAATAAAAATGATAAAAAGAACAAATAAAAATGATCTATGATTGCCGGGCGTGGTGGCGCACGCCTTTAATCCTAGCACTTGGGAGGCAGAGGCAGGCGGATCTTTGTGAGTTCAAGGCCAGCCTGGTCTACAGAGTGAGTTCCAGGACAGCTGGGACTGCAGGGAGACCCTGTCTCGAAAAGACAAAAAAAAAATGATNACGCTGAATTTTCTGGGACATTATTATGAAGTATGCCTGTAAGACGTTTTAAATGACAAATTGTGGCTGGGCATGGTGGCACACGCCTTTAATCCTAGCACTTGGGAGGCAGAGGCAGGTGGGTCTTTGTGAGTTCAAGGCCAGCCTGGTCTACAGTGTGAGTTCCAGGACAGCTGGGGCTACAGAGAGACCCTGTCTTGAAAAGACAATAAATAAATAAATAAATAAATAAATAAATAAATAAATAAATAAATAAAAAATAAAAGCCTACGCTCCTCTTGAACTTTATTACAAAAATAAGCATGCATTTTTATGAGATTAAACGTGGCTCTCAAAGTAGAAGACCAAATTAAAAATGCAACAACTGTGAGAAATTAGATACATGTTTGTTAGACACATACAACAATGTTAGGAATGAAATGGACAGAACAAAAAGCAATTACTAACCACAATCCTGTGCAAAACTCCCAAGAATAAGGTATTTATATTGAAAATAAAAGACAATATGCAATTGAAAGGAAGTCAAATACAAAATCAGGCCTCCTTGACTCCCTTTCTTTCTAGGTTATAAGTAGTTAGCACCTATGCTTAGGAAAAGTGAAACAAATTAGCTGAGAAGACTGGTTAGTACCAAGCCTCAAGATGGCTTAACGCTTCCAGCCTCTTGATCTGCTGTTACTACACCTATCTACTTTCTTAATCTCCAAGCTAGGCTGACCTCTCATCAGTGCTTCCTCTCTTCACTGGGGAGCTCTGTTGTTGTATATTTGTGGATTCAGATCTTAGTTTTATTTGCAAACTCATTCTTCCTACAATATTATCCCAAACAACCTGATAATAAAGATTAACATCTCAAACTATTATTCTTGGACATGAGAATTTCATTTTTGCCAGCATGCAAGGATATTTTTTCATGTCTATATTCTCTTCCATACACACTGCTTTGGTCTGAGATGACCAAATTTAAGATTAGAACCTCTGCTTCCTTGATTTGTAAAATGTAAATATGAGGAAAAGACAATGCTAAAATATAGCTACATGTCACCTAATGATGGACTTGTTATAATTCAAAAATCTTAGCACACTTTTTCTAAAGAATCTTACAGAGCACTACAAACCTGTATGCATTTCATAATACAAAATCAATGGCATGATAGAATTGCCATGTACAAACAGAGAGAAAACTATGTTAAAAGGAAAACTGTAGAGAAAAAATGTATTTAACAGAGTTTATTTATTTGATCAACGCATCACTGTTAAATCTAGTAGTCTGCAGACCCAGCAGGATTCATTTGAGAGTGGTGTGAGCAATGAGCCTTGAAAGACTGAAACAAAGGAACACAACAAAACTAGCTTTCCTACATGGCAATTGATGGTTCTGATTGCTAACCTCTCTAGTTTCCCTTTCCTGATTATGTCAGGCTTCAGTGTGTCAAGAAAGGAATTTAGAGAGAATATCCCAGTCTAGTGGCCTCCCCAGGTACATTTTCAAACACCAATTTTGTGTATCACTTTCCAACTCCCAGTTCTGCAAATTTATGTTAATCGCTTTAAATCTGCTATGGTATGGGTATTTACACCATAGAAATAAGTTCATGTTGCAAATAATTGTGGGTGTTTTAAGTGACTCCATTGTATATTTACCATCTTATCTGCATTCAGAAACTAAATTTTAGCTGTGAATGAGTACTAAATACACATTGCAAATTGTAAAGATCTAAGGAGCAGAATGTGGAACTGGAGAGATGGATTAGCAGCTACAAGCACTTGCTGTTCTAGCAAGGGACCTGGGTTAATTTCCTAGCACCCTCATGGTGGCTCACCACCACCTATGACTCCAGTTCCAGGAGAACTGACAGCCTCTTCTGGCCTCCATGGGCACTGCACACATGTGATGTACAGACAAGCAAGCATACACATAAATAAAAGTAAATGTTTGTTTGTTTTTTAATTTTTTATTGAGCATTTGTACAACTCATACAATGGTTCCCAATCAAGCCCAGTCCCCCCACCCCATGCCAGCGGAATGTTCAGGAGGTACAGTTATCAAGGCTTTAAAGAGGTTCATAGATAACAAAAGTTCATCATTTTATGTTGTGAAAAACATTTTTTTTTTTTGCTGTTTTCGAGACAGGGTCTCCCTGTAGCCCCAGCTGTCCTGGAACTCGCTCTGTAGACCAGGCTGGCCTTGAACTCACAAAGAGCCACCTGCCTCTGCCTCCAAGTGCTAGGACTAAAGGCATGCGCCACCACGCCCGGCTGTGAAAAACATTTCTTAAGTCCAGCTATTTCTCCCACACAACACAGTCACCCATTGTAAGACCATGAAGATTGATTTTTATGGTAGTTTTACACTGCCAATATGTTTGTTCATAGTAATTTGTAGATGTTTATAAAAGCTGTGAGAAAGAGTTCCTGTTTTATTTTGATCTAGCATATAAGATAACTTTTGTTTAAAATCCCACAAGGGGGCTAGTGGTTAAGAGCACCGACTGCTCTTACAGAGGACCCGGGTTCGATCCCCAGCACCCACATGGCGGCCGAGAACCGTCTGAAAATCCAATTCCAGAAGAACTCCAGTTCCAGGGGAATCCAACACCCTCTTCTGACCTCTGCGGCATTTCACGACACGGGTGCACAAACTTGCATGCGGACAATACATTTATACACATACAAAAATAAATAAAAAAATAAATTAAAAATTAAAAAAAAATCCCACAAGGATACGTGGAAGGTAAGATTGATGCATTTTCTATACATGTCAATGGTCACAGAGGACTCTTCTAGTGCTAAGTAAAAGAGAGCAGACTGTTTTAGTATGAAATATTACTGACATAAAAATGTGTAGAGAATAACATTGTGACCTTTCGGGTAATGATCTCTCTCTTTTTCTCTCTCTTTTAGCTAACATACTTGATATTCTGTTCATTGTTATACAAAATGCCCATATCCTTTTACTCTAAGTTATCCATTAAAACATTTTTGCATACTTTGTAACTATATATAAATAATATATTTTTCTCTTAATTTTTATTAAGCTTTTGTGCATTTCATAC